>JABCKB010001213.1:0-19689 GCA_013184455.1 Fusarium continuum
AATTAGATAAAGGCGCACAGAAGCCACAAGCTTCAATTGAAGAAAACAAGGCTCTTTCAATTACCTGATTCAATGCTCGTTGTGACCCAATTCGCGCTTTGTACAACACCCTCCTAGCCTGGGTATTAACTGGAGAAGCCTCAAACACCAGCGCTGCCATGGCACTCGCCCGCCCAGCCAAGGTCTACGGCTACGCGCGCCATGCTCTGCGTAATCGCGACTACCCAGCCGTCGTCAAGCATGCCGATGCATCTCACGAGGTCGACGGATATTTGCTCCTTTTGAACTCAACATCTCAGCGCAAGAAGCTGGATGACTTTGAAGGTGAAGCATACACACCCACGCCGGTTCAAGTCACACTTCAAGATGGTAGCACTGTTGATGCGGATATGTATCTCTGGAGCGGTGATACAGAAGCACTCTCTGCAGAGCCTTGGGAACTGGGGGTTTTTGTGAAGGAGAGATTGGAGGATTGGATCGATCTGTTTCAAGGCATGGAGATGGTTGGGGATGATTCGGGTGCGAAATGATATGCCTGATAACCCTCAAAAAGGTGAGTAGGGAAGTCCGCGCTGTTGAGCGCCCTAACCCTCGAAGAGGACCTTTCATTCGGTCTACCTGCATACCTCATCATAAACCAAGACAAAGAAATTCATGAAATAAGGATCTAAAACTGGACAAATTCGATTTGAACTTGGGCAAAATTCATACGCAACTCTACTAATCATATAGTAGGCGACCTTGGTCAGTTCTTGCTCTCTCCCAATTCTCACATTCTTACTTACACTGGACTCTCTACTAACAACACCTCACAGATTGCAGCAATCGTTGTTGAATACAAACACCTAAGAGCTTGATTCATATCTACTCCTTGCTCGAATGCGCTCGCCAAAGACAAAGAAGCACCATGGTATAGGGGCCATTAAAAGAGTACAACCAGCTAGAGCCGTGGTTGCCCAGCCTGCACCAAGAGACTGGAACATCTGCAGAGCAAACAACGGAAACGCAAAGCTCAGAGAGTATCTGCTCAACATCATCGCTCCAGACGCCGAAGCACCATAAAGAGGACCGTAGGCGTCCAGCATGAAGAGATTTACGCCGGCGTAAATCAACAGGCAAGCTAGCATCGTCATGCCTTGGAAGAAGATTGGCAAAAACCAATGGATACGGTATTCGGCTGTCCATCCTGCAACGAGGAGACTGGCAGGCAGGAGAAAGCTACCGACCATTGAAGAGATGAGGCGATTCTCTGGCGGAAGAGGCTCGCTGCTGTCGTGGGTTCTGTTCCATCGGATAAGGCGCTTTTGATAGAATGAGAAGTCGATCAGGACAAAGGGGGCGCAGGCGAGTAGTGTACCAAGGGTGATGCCCAGATAGGAAAGAGACTCGCCCGTTTTGTTGAAGTTGTAATAATTTCTGAAGATCCAGGGAACAGATATGATGAACGTGTACAAGAGTCCAAAGATGAAGCCGTTGTATAAACTGACCAGAGTGACGATCGGTTCAGTAAACAACATTTGAAGCGGTCGTAGAATAAGAACCGTGAAAAAGTGTCGAATGGTTCTGGAGACTGACGTTTGCTGAGACGAACTGTCTCCCAAACCCATCCTGATGGCTCTGCGGCGTAAAACGACCTTTTTATACGTTTCCTTGGTGAACAGAACAGGGATGTAGAGAGCGCAGGTTACTACCACTGCAATCCACTGCGTCCACCGCCATCCAAACGATCTCTGGACGAAACCGCCGACAAGCGGACCAACAGCTGCACCGAGTGATGGAATGGAGTAGTAGATGCCAAGACTAGCACCGCGATATTGTGGTGCGCAGTAGTCCATGATTGTAGCAGATGTGTTGTTGACGTTTGGCGATGCAAACATGCCTGCGAAGAAACGACAGATGGACAAGCTGACGATGTTGTCGGCAAAGCCTGAACCAAGTAGAAATGCAACAAAGATGGGCGTTGTAGCAACATACACAGCCTTTCGTCCATAAGTTTCCGAAAGTGGCGCGCCAACAAGCGGTCCGCATGCCATGCCTAGGTTATACAGCGACAGAGGAAGCACAGCAGCCAGACGACTCTGGTGAAACTCCCGGCCTACGGAGTCTTGGGCTGGGGCGTAGATGGCACCGGCGAAGCAAGACGCCCAAGCTAATGCTGTGATGGATGCGATGCTGAGAATTCGGACAGTGGCAGGGAAGTTGCGTGGGTTATCTGGGTCGTCGGGGCCTGTCCAGTCGTAGGCGGCGTTGATGCGTCTGATGATCTGTTGGGTCTCTGCAGAGGTGTTTGGGACCTGGAGCATTTCTGGCTGCGAGGCGAAGGCTACTCCGGCTGTCATTGTGATGCTTGTGAATTGGGGTTTTTGAGGATTGGGAGTTGGGATTTGTTGCTGCGTGATGTAGAGATTGGGATTATATGTTGTTCGGCAAGTAGTTCTGTTTGCCGATACCTTGTAGGTAGACTAACGTAACACTTGGTTTATATGGATTATGAGCATTGGGTTAATACATATGTGAATAGTAATTCTCATTATTAGGTATTTCCTACCGTATTATTTCTTTCATCCTTGTCTGTTACGCCATGGACAATCGGTTGAAACAATTACTGCAATCATCGAGCGGGTTGGCTGAGATTATGATTTGACTGCTTGTCAGGAGATGACATACATGTGGATGAGTATGTGGGTTTTCGGTCAAGATAGTGTGTTTGGATGCTCTACAACGTACATACTTACTCGTACATGATCAAGACTACAGTATGGCTATTAGATCTTGTAGTTTTGTTTTTTGGTAGTGCATCATATCGGTGAAACTATCCTGAGGCCGATGGCTTACCCCGACTGATCTGCATTGCCCTCTAGTTTGGTACAGTAGAAACGTCGCTTGTATACCGCTTCAACCCAGGATGATCGTAGCTCACGCGATGTAAGCTCGTTCACTGGAAGTAAGCACCAACTCTTAGTTTGAGTACATTAGCCCGAATAACGAGACAAAATGTCGTTTAAGTCGATTGCTGACTGTTTGAGAGAGCATTGAAAATCTGGATAGTGATTCTGAGTCATTGAGAATGAGATTTCAACGGGGAGCATAAATTCGGACTTGAAACTATTAATTTGGGATGAGATGAACTTGTCCAAGGCCGATGGTGATGATGTTCTTTCACCTACGGGATTTGTGGGATTTCAACATCTTTATCGCCAGCTTTAATTACCTCAAAATGAATATTTTCTTTAACAAGCTATGGTCGAATCCCATATACTAAATCACGAAGCCTTCATATCAGTTGAGTCACCGGCAAACATCGTGGGCTAACGGAGACAATAGAAATCAGTGGCTATTTGCCCGTTCGGAAAACTAGCGATTTGTTTGGCTGACACAGCAACATACCTCTTCACGTGACTATGCTCACTCGGAGGATTATCTTCACGTCTTACATCTACCATTTTGGCATAAATACGAGGATTCCCTCTACTATGCTACGTAGAATCAGACTTGTTACTTCACCTTCACGTTCCAACCTAATACCTGCATTTCTTTCACCACATCAGAGGATCAAGTCATATTCAGTCCTCGCCATGTCTAGGACTATCGAGAAGAACTACAAAGCCGCTATTGACTCTGGCAAGATCAATGGAGCTGTCATCTGTGCCACCAACTCTAAAGGAGACTTTGCCTTGAACACTGCCCTTGGACAACGTACTCTTCTCTCTGGCGAGAAGCGCCCGCAGCAGCTCGACGATATCCTATGTCTTGCCTCGGCTGCAAAGTTGATAACCACCATTGCTGCTATGCAGTGCGTCGATGATGGTCTGCTTACTCTGAGGGGCGATTTGTCGAGAATCGCACCGGAATTATTGCAGAAGGAGGTTCTTCTTGGGTTCTCTGAAGAAGACGACACACCTTTGCTCGAGCCAGCTGCTCGACCTATTACACTTGAAATGCTCCTCACTCACAGCGCTGGTACTGCGTATGACTTCTTAACGCCATCCATCGGAAAATGGAGCAGCAAGTACAAGTCTAAGGACGACGGGAAGAAGAAGGTGGAGGAAGTCTTCATGTATCCTCTTTCACATCAGCCTGGGGGCGGTTGGATGTACGGACCTGGCCTTGACTGGGCCGGTCGCATCGTCGAACGTGTGACAGGGCATACACTGGAGGAACACATTCACGAGCGGATATTGAAGCCTCTTGGCCTTAAACCCGATGCTCAATTCTTTCCCGTCACTAGAGAAGATTTGCGTGAGCGCTTTGTCAATCTCAACCCTGATGATCCAGATGGGCTCGGCCGTGCTGTCATGGGCCAAGGTTCAGAGATAAACGCACGTTCTGATGGGTGTTTTGGCGGACACGGTCTAGCAATGCCTGCTACGGCTTATGTCAAGGTCATGCAGTCTCTGCTAGCCAACGACGGCAAGCTCCTCAAGCCCGCCACTGTCGACGACATGTTCCAGCATCATCTCAGCCCCGAGGCATCAGCTGGCCAGCAAGTCATGCTTGCCAGTCCCCTGGGGCCCTTCTTCCGCGTGGGAATCGACGCAGAGACCAAGCTCGGTCATGGCCTCGGCGGTGTGCTGACGTTGGAGGACGTGGATGGGTGGTATGGTGCTCATACGATGAGCTGGGGAGGAGGGCTGACGCTGGCGTGGTTCATCGATCGTAAGAATGATGTCTGTGCTATTGGTGCTGTTTTGGCGGCTTTGCCTCTTGATGGGGAGACCACGCAGGTGGCGACGGATCTGAAGGACGTTTTCCGGAAGGATGTTTATCAGAAATATGCTGCTTGGAAGGAGCAGGGGAAGCTATAATGTCGAGAGCCTACCATGTTGGCTCTTGACGACATGGCGTGCTTTTCGTGAGGTTCTCTCAACTCTTCTCAATATGTACCGGCCGGTATAAAATAAAATTCGAATATTAAAGACGTCGACAGAGTTGTCTGCTAATCTTGAATGATCTTTTGTACCAGAAGTGTACAGTATTAACGGGATAGAGGTGTTTTTTTTAAACACTACTTACAGGTGTAACTGAATCGTGGAGAATACAGTCTTTCTCCTGTGTCATCGGAAATTACTATTATTGGTGTAGCTGCTCTTGGTAACTGACAATCAGAGCAGTTATGACACAACTGTGGTATTGGGTTTTTATTATTAGACTAGAGACTAGTACAACCTGTCTCATAGTTTAAAGTTGTTTTCTTTACGAAACTATAGCTTAGATTATATACTGAGCTAAGACTCAAATCACACGTTAATTACTACCTTTTGCTTTTTGTAACCAAGCAATTGAATATAAGACGATAAGGTCTTTCTCAAGTCTTGGGTGTAAAGTCCCTACTTTCTTCTTCCAGCAACGAACACAACTCCATGGACGCCTATCGAAGGAGGTACTAGCCACTGCATCAAACTCCCCACACCAGCACTTCATAAACCACTTACCCCCGGCGACGATGATGTTGCCACGGGTGTATCGAATGGTACCTGGGCGTGGGTTTAATCCGCAGTCGATGCAGAAGCGTGGGGTTTTACTGGTGGAAACGTGAGTTTAGTGTAAATAATGAAATACCTCTTTCGGCGAGGTAGGTAAGTTAGGTGGTGATACAAGTGGTGATACAATGCTGGATAGACTATTCTATAGTTGATGTCAAGACCACGACTCTGACTGAAGGTTAGGCTGACGCCCATACTTTGCTTGTGTGGGGTGACTGACTGCTGATGTCTGAGGTGCTGGCTGATCGGCGTAAGCTTGCTATGACTCTTATCTTCAGACTCCATGTGAGCTCGAGTCCAAGGGCTGGTATGATTGCGCCGCTCCCCTGTGCTGACTTCCTTGTGACAAAGCTATCTCGTCACGGAAGCGGCCTGAGTGAAGATGCAGTATTTTACAAAGCATACATATACTGCGAATTGCTATCTTGTATCAAACTAGCACCACGCTCACAAGGGAGTACCCCTGGACGTTTGACCATGAACACACTAAACCCGTAGCAGAAGTCTGGTTTATTTACGAAAGAAAATGATTAGTGAGCAATTACTTGCAATTTGAACGTAAAATGTCGAAACTGCCAACTTGATCGTGTGACTTACTACAGGGCCATGTTGAAAATCAATAGAAGCAGTCTTGTGAGCTAAAATGCTTTGAAGAAGTTTAAGCGGCCGGCGCAATGAACGAAATCTAACAGAACGGCCTTCTGTTTTACTATTATGAAGCTATATAGCTTGAATATCATAGATCGTCTCTTTCTTAGAGCTTTTGCGCCCTTGTTATATCGCGAACATAAGCCGTGGAACGATAACACATCCCGGCACTAATATGCCTTACTTGCTGCCCGGGCATCTAGGTTTTGCTGGAGGGAAAGACAACCTGCACAAGGGCATCATACCTGCATACCAAATGATCGGCGTTTTTTGGGTTGGTTTAGGTAGTATGCAGCGCTCTTCCGTAGCAAGGGCCAACCAGGGGACTATGAGTGGTCAATTGTTGGCTGTCTGCTCCAGATCGTCTTGAATAATCTAATTCGCCAGCTCATTTGTTATGCTTACGACATGGCTACTTTGTCTCTGCGAATGCCGGCGTCCCTTCTTTCGTCAAAGAACATCAACTACAAACCGTCATAACCCACCAAGGCACCTGAGCGAGCGATAGAGGGATATACTGTTTCAAATTTTCAAGTTATTTTTTGCTTTTTTATTGGAATAAACATGTCTATGCCAGTTAGCAAAGAAGCCTCTTGCCAGCCGAAACGCCGCCGAGCTTACCATAAAAAGTCCAGGGCGGGATGCAGAACATGCAAGTGAGTCTAAGACCAGTACCATCTTAACCACATGTTGAGCTTGACTATAAGTGGCTAACATCAAACTGTAAAAGAACTAGAAGAGTTCGGTGCGATGAGACTAGACCTTCATGCCAGCGCTGTGTGTCGGGTGGCCGCATTTGTGAAGGCTACAATGAGATCGTTGATGGAGGCGCTTGTGGGCCGTCTTCAGCTATCCCAACTCCCATGGGCACTTACCCAAAGCTTCTTATTCCTCGAAAGAACCCAGACGAGATTCGTGGTTATAGCTATTTCCTCGAGGTTACCGGCCCTGCTCTAGCGGGCCTGTTCGACGCAGACTTTTGGTGCCGAGAACTCCCCAAAATCTGCGTTGCTGATCCTGCTCTATGGCACGCAGTCGTCGCCTTAGGTTCTGCTCATGAGGCTTGTGGCAGTGGTGATCGTATGTCAGAGACAAAACCGCAGTATACGCTCTGCTTGCAACAATACACCGCCGCTATTTCAAGCTTGAGGGAATCAGACTCACTTCGTTCTGCTGATCGATGGAGAGCTGTTATTGCAAGCACTATATTTACCTGCATATGCGTCATTCAGGGCTTGTATAAGCAAGCGCTCGCCATTCACGCAAAGGCCGGATGCAGTCTGATCCGAGAGATGGAGATTGAGGAGAATTCCCACCGGCCACGACCTATCACGCGGGATCAAAACGATACTTTATCTTCCACGCCTATCAATCTCCGTCAGGTCAAGGACCTACTCTTCGACTTTGAGATGCTATCTCAGGCTTTCCAGACTGGGGGATATTCGGATGATCGAAACGTGGCGACCCTTAGTCGGACGGACTCGTATGGCTATTGGAGGTTTTACAAGTCCCCCGATATATCTGATCAGTCTCCACAGCATCTAATTACAGCGTTCATATCTAGAGCACGCAGGGCTGCTGAGTCATTACATAACGGCCTAGGGCTTTGGTGGCAGGAGAATAGGCATGATATTCATGGATTGTATGGTGATGATGGAGTCAAGGTATGCTATGAGAGACTCCTGGTTCGACAAGTCGCTCATGTGAGGTGTTATAAGGAGCTTCAAAAGACTCTGAGGAAACTCCCAAAGCACCTCAAAGTAGAACGCTTGGCCATGGAACTCTGCATGCTTGAACTTATTCAACTGACCAACAGCCTATACCTGTTATCGGATCCAGAACGACCCGATCCAGTCGCTCGACGGGCAGAGATGCCTCAGATAGCCAATCGTATTGTTGATCTCTGCGAAAAGGTTCTTGTGTGGAGCTCTCCCTCGCCAGGAAAGCTGGCTCTCACCCCTGCTCCGTTGACCAGCGGTCCATTATTTTTAATTGCACACAGTGGCTTCTCATGTTCGTCAAGACAGCGAGCCATGGAGCTGCTCCGACGCCCACGCCTCGAGGGCTTCTGGGAGCCGGCGCTGAGCGCGAGCTTGGCTGAAGCTATGTGGACGAGAGAGCAGGAGGCTCTGGAAACGTGGAGGAGAGCTCAGTCTGGTGATGATTATGTGCCTGATAAAGAGAGTGAGTTTGGTTGCGTGGATGCGGAGATGCCCTTACGGTTTCGCGTATGTAGCGCGAGGCTTCGGTTTTCGGATAAGAAGAAGGAGGCTGTGGTTACGATGGTGACGCAAATGGATGAGCAGAATGGAGCACCGCCTGATCAAAGGACGATTCGTTGGTAGACTGAAATTACGTCAAAACTATCTGGTACTTCGATCGACTCAGTTCTCAAAATCAAAAAACCATATCAAGTTGG
Organism: Fusarium continuum; assembly: GCA_013184455.1. Lineage (NCBI taxonomy): Eukaryota > Fungi > Ascomycota > Sordariomycetes > Hypocreales > Nectriaceae > Fusarium > Fusarium continuum. The sequence goes on from JABCKB010001213.1 coordinate 8,551, forward strand.
TGACTTGCCACATAGCCACTGCCGAGGACATCTACCACAACACCAGTTCTATCCCAAAACCCTCAGCATTGAATAACACTGCACTGTACTCAATCCTACTTCTTCAAAGTGACATTGAATGCTGGCAAGTTGACCGAAACCGCTTGACCTGCTTCATCTAGATCAAAGATAGCCAAGTCGATGGGAATGCTAGCATAAGCAAACTGCCCCGTATATAGCCAATCATCCTGCCCAGTACCTGTAAAAGGTCCTACAGAATTCAGAGTGTTGGTGGTAGCCTGGTCAAAACCACCCCGAATACGGAACGCATACTTTGAGTTATCCGCATCAAAAATGCTAGGCAGGAAACGAAGTCCACCACTAGTCTTGAAGATCGGAGCCTGGTTACTGAGAATATCTGAGCTATTGCTGATCCAGTCAGAAACCCACAGTCCGCCAATTGAGGGCTCAATTGTGAGCGTCAGGCTCGTGTTTAGACTCTTGTCCTCAGGGACATATGTGCCAGTGAATTTGGCCTTTGCTTCGGCAGCAGCTTGTGCTTCAAGTGCTGGGAGCCATTCCCGGATGACAGCGTCCAGAACTGACTTCTGTATACTGGTCCGATTACTGTTAGAACTTGCAACGAGACAGTTGAACCCGGCATCGTAATCAGGAATCAATACAGTCGCACCGCCATTGAAAGCCGAATCACCAAGCTTGGTGTACAAATCCCTCACTGCAAGGGTGTCTGGGTGGGTGTATCGTAGAATCTCCCAGCCTGCACCAACACTATAGTTCAGATTCGCAGTATGAGTCAGCGGCTTCATCCACTTCCTTGTCTTTTCTTCTGGCAGGAGCGTGCTGTTCAGAATGCTGATGCTGAATTTGGCCATATCGTTGAGCGTGCTGAAGATTCCGCCGGACGCTGCAGCTAAGCCTGAGTTTGTAAAGACAAACGTCAGATTTCCGCCGGGCACTACGACACGGTCGGCCAGATGAACTGGATCTGAGGCGTTGGAGGATGTCATGCCAAGAGGTTCAAAGAGAGAATTGCGATACACATCTGGCAGTGTCTGGTTTGTGAGCTCTGCAAGAGCTAATCCAAGAAGAATGTATCCGTGGTTAGAGTAGGTTGGCGATGTCCATGTCTGGTAGGTGGGATAACGGAACTGAGCATCCTTTATGATGGAATCGCTTGTGCAACTGCTGTTCGCTGTCCCGCAGGACTCTATCGAATGCACGCCGAGATTTGAGAGAGGAGGCAGCCCTGCGGCGATAGGATCGAAAGATAGTGGCCCTCCTGCAGCCAGCTCTGATATGTATTCAAGTGCTGTGTCGCCGATTGGAAAAGGCGGAGCGTTTCCGACCACGCCGCTAATCTGAGATGCGAGTGACCAAGGTGTGACATATTTCCACTGGGGGACTTGCGTCAAGCTGCCATGGGTATCGGACTCAGCAAGAATAGGAAAGATCTTGGTAAAAGGACGGCTCCATTCCTCTTCAGTTAAGGACACCATGCCAGCGTATGCTGTGAAGAGCTTGCTGACACTAGCGAATCGGTAGACTGTGTCTGCGTCGACCTCGGTGGCCCCAACCGTGTTGTTCTGGATTAGAGGATCTGTGTAGTGGTACTGAAGGGAGGAAGATGCACTGGGATCGTGGAGCGAGAAGGCACCCAAGGAAAATGTGATGTTCTCGATTCCGTCAAGGAATTTAGATGGGGAGGTGCCATTGAGATGTTGGTCAAAGGTGTTGGTGAGAACTTGCCAAGCCTTCCTGGACAGGCTCCTAGAAGATGTGAGGTCAATGGGGGGAGGGAATCTAGGACCTAGGAGATCTGCCGTGGCCAGGGTTGGCCCGAGGCAGAACACAACAAAGCTGGTGCAGATAAGCATTATCGTATTGATAAGTAGATTGAAGATTTAAAGAAAAAAAAATGATTAAGATGTGTTGGTCTAGCAAGATAATCTGGATCTGTGTCTCTTATATATATACCATCCTACCCTCAACATTCCTCACAGAATTTCGTCATGACGACAGACCTTGCAACTAGGGCCATTCAGCGGTAAACTGTGCTTAACCTGGAACTTGGATAGATCAACATGGAACGTGCATCAACGCTTAGTACTGAGTTGCAATTCTATATTCAGCTGCATAACGCTTTGTCTGACATGAACTCACTCATTCTGAGCTATGCTCGTATATTTCTGCAGACTGACCAATGAGCATTCGTACTAGAGGCTGACACCCCGCAACACCACAAACCCGTCTCACGTCTGCAAGTCAACAATCAGGGCCACATTCATGTTGGGAGAATGATTTTATTCTTTTAATTAGAAAAAGATGACTTCATCGGGTTTTTAAGCTGCCCATTGTGACTGTGGCGTGGTGATCAAAGCCTTGGTTTGCTGCATCCTTCTGACGTACATAGAAAAGACCCAATGGCCCAACTAGGATACCATATTTAACACTAAATATTAATAATTGAAAGTCATTTTCTCAAAGTTACTAAAAAAAGTAGAGGATTTCGCTTAAGCCATAAATAATCTAATGCAGCTTGGCTTAATTAATAGTATCTATTGCGAGTAATAGAGGCAATTTAGACATTTAGTTCCAATGACTAATACCACTGGATACATTATATTCTACATGTATAACTCGATAGAGTCATCATAGTTGCGATATTGTAACAAGAGGAGTCTGGTGGTGGCGTATAGTCCGCAGTCCCGGCTCCCGTTTGTAAGACAGGCCGCTCATCGCCCCAGTTAACACAATTTGGGATTCAACAGGGGATGTTTCTGTCCTATGCCTCTTGTTCTCTTCAACTCTGATCTTTTTGCCACTTTCAACCCACGAGAATGGCGACCCGAGATGAAGTTCGCAGCCGAGTTTGGCCGATGCAACTGAGCTTGCTGTTGCGTGATAAAGAATTCTGTCCTGGATTTCGACCGGAAGAGAACTGATTTTGCTTGGACGTGGCTCCTCTCGGAAGTTGTTAGATACCGAAAGGACCATATTGAGTGCAGTATCTGAAGGTGGGGTGTCGCCGAATAGCCTCTCTGGCCTCGTCCACACTAATTCGCCTTCGCGGACCCTACAAAGAACGATTTGCCGAAGAGTCAAAATGGCATACGTGACAACTGTATCCGTAAAATCACCGAGTGATGAGCCGGTGTTCATGTGGTTTCGTACCATTTCAAGGCCGTCATGAATATTCTGTGTTAGGACAAACCAGGAAGAACCGATCCGGACAAGTGACGCCTCCAGAGTCTCCCATTTTGGGAGGTCTACTACTCGAACATATGGTCCTCCGCAACCACCTACATGTTCAAAGCCCGTGCGTTCTAGCACTGAGAATTTCATGCTTGAAAGCCAAACTGTGGCATACGCTAGTTTCAAGAATGTAGCATTGTTCATTTGACTTCGTAGGACATGGCGCCATGTGTAAGCAAAGTCACGGAGGATTCGGGTAAGAAATGACCTCGACCGGGCGGAAATATCCAATTCAGGATCCCAATAGGGTCCCGAAAGAGCCTGCTCCTCTGCGCATATATGACTGGGCACATTCAGCTGCTCAAAGTCATCCAGAGTGAGTAACCGTTCACGAGAAAGTTTGAGAGGTGCTGAGAAGAGGCGATCTTGCTTTCGAAGAAGGATTGTATCCTTGTCAAGGTCAAATGTCCACACGCTATTGAATGCGCCTCCACGGCGGTCACCAAAGGGATTGACGAAGTCGTACACTTCTTCCCAATCTAAGTCAATACCCTGTTGAAGTGCCACAAAATTCTTGTCTTGGTCCGAGTTAGCGGATGCGAGGTAAAACGCATCAATCTTGAGGTGATTTGCCAGACGTACCAGGGCAATTTTCTAGGCTGATGAGGATGCGACAAAACAACTCTAGAAAACTGGCATCATCTTCTATCCCGCTTTTCGACCAGGCTCTAAGGAGGGAAGGCCCTGGAAGTGCCGTCAGTATGATCTTATAGAAACATAGATTTGAGAAATAAATACCTTGCAGGATATAGATCAGAACAAACAAAACTGACATACTCAGGTGCTGGTGGAGAGATAAGCTTCAGGGTGAGGGTCCACTAGTGCACGTCAAGAGCTAAGTCTGACCGCTCCGATTGTTTTTCCGGGTTACCCAACGATGGTGATCTAGGCACGTTGGCAGCGAGAGGAAGTATCTTGCTCCTATCATGACATTCAGGAGTTAGACGAGGATAAGCCCTTCCGTCACCAAAGAAAAAAGATTTTCAACGGCATCAAGACTCGTTCACTCGAGGGCGGCAAGATGGTCGACCACCTCCAGCAACTCGATATGAGGACAAAGGGCACCTATCTAGCTAGCCTTCATTTACACCAAGGTGTGCCATCCGTACTGTCTCTATAGCTGTAGCTTGATTTAAAATTGATCCTGCTAATGATTGGCAGCGTGTTTTTATCTCATGTTTTCACAAACCCGACACTGATCTAATGTGCACAATCTTAGTCTTTCAGGAAGCGAGATGTTTCACCTCCTCTGTGAGCCATACTTATGATACAATGGCAATCTCTCAGTGCTTGATCAACAATAGTTTTTCTCAGGGTATCTTCGTTACATTATTAGGCTATCCTGTCCCTTTTCCGCTTTGACCCCGAGCTATCCGCTTTACTACTCCTCTTCCTCTTCCGGAGGAATCTTGCTGGGACATTCTTCATTGGGACATTCCTCCGGCGACAGACCTCGACTCACTTGATGGTTGATCGCTGGGTCGTGTGACTTGAAGTCGAAAGAAGCAGGAATCGTTCCCCCGTCCTGACCTCGCGCCTCGTCGCTTGTCTCCTTATAGGGCTCACAATACTCCCACTTAAGGCAGACCACCTCAAAGCACGCGGGGCACTGTGCCATCCATTCGGTACACATGATTTCGGTTGTGTGGGTATAAAATGGAAGTAGAAGCTGTTTGTTGAAAAAGAATTCCTCAAGCTCTAGAGAATGATGCTTGCGTTGAGAGATCAGTAAAGCCTAGCAGACTCTTCATTTAAAAGTGGCTTGTCATATCTACCATAATCACATTATTTGTGAATCACTGTTATCAACACTGATGGATTGCTAACATTTGCAAAACAGGATCGGTGATGGGCTGCTACGAAATTGACAAGTACTGCCATAGGAGAAACAGTCGACATGATTCATAACGGGCTCAAGCTTCATGAAAGTTATTCAGATATGCTCGCACGACATACTAAATGCCACGACTGTTAGAAACGTGATTGCTGGCCAACGTAATAGAAGTAAGTTTCAGGAGAAGAGGCTCGGCGTAGCTCACTGGAAAGAGAGAGAAGGCTGTCGAGTCAGATATTAGCAGCTTTACAGTGTAGCACCTAGCAAGCATACATACATCCGGGGACCAGGTAGAAGATCTCTAATTCAGGTGGTTCGAATGTGTTACTTACAGCCGTTCAAAATCGCCCAAAATTTCTTTCCACTCATTTATATTGGTATACAATACCATTCAAAAGTTGTTTGACTAAGCGAGGGTGATATAATTTTCCTAAAACCTATAAAACATTCCCATATTGCAGTGAAACTTGTCATTCAGATCATCCACCTTCCGCTGCAGTTGTGCCACTAAAGTACTCTTCGCAATCCTTCTCTTTCTCAAGCTCTTTAGGGTCATAGTTCTTCTGAATCCAGTCCAACCAGGGCTTTTGTACCGACTCCTTGGAATCAGGTCTCCAGTTGTGGGGAGCCTGCTCGTCGTCATTCCCAGAAGCCTGTCGCGCCTCGGTCTCCTGCGTCAAGAAGCGTTTCCACGGTTGATCAAGCTTATCAGCTGGCTCATCACCAGTTGCGTTACTGGTCTTGTTGACCTTGTTGTCGTCTTTTGCAGTGGACACGTCCAATTGGTTCTCCTGGCGTTTGCTCTCAGGAGTTGCCGGTGATGCCATGATGGGCTATGTTGTCTTTGGTTTCAGTTAGAACTCGAAGTATACTGGAATGGAATACGCTTACAATCCCGGGTCGATACAAGGTCCTAGATGGAGTGATGGAGATACGCAAGGGCTGTAGCTTGTGGAACGGAACAAGAGAATCGAGAAGAAGTAGATGTGGTATTTGGTATTTATTAGCCACATCCACGCTGCCCACTGTATGAGGGGTAAGCCTGGAGGATTGCGCGATTGAACAGTTTGATTTAGGTGTGGTTGATGTGCAGAAATCCTTCGTCATCAAACCTGTATCTGTTGTTGCGTGTGAGACTTGTCAGACAGCCGCCTAATCTCGGCTGAGTTACGAGTTTCCGCGTGATCGCCACCATCACAAATATTTATACACACCAAAAGTTGATATCATGCAGCCATTGGGTGCGTTTCAAAATGGTTGGGTGACCTGAGTGCCTCCTGGTCTCTTATCACTGGACTCGACGGCTCAGCTGTCCAAGAATGACGTTTTGCCCCTCAGTTAAGTGTCCCTTGAGCTCAGCTGGATAAATAGCTGCATGTCAGATCATGGGCGGGGTTTTTAGTAAACAGGTGGTGAGGTTATTAACATGAGAACGGCTAGTGACGAGGCAGGCTTGTTGTTGATATCGGAAATCGTTTCCCTCTTCTCAACGTCAAACACCTCTCCAAGCTGGAGATGGTTGCAGTTATGCCTCAACGCACGAACCAGAAGCTGTATCCCGAAGACCTTCCTAGCACAGTGACATCTTCTATCGAGTTCCTGCGTGACTTACCCATTTACAAGACACAGAAGCCTTACTTCTCCAACATTCCGTTTCCCAACGTACCTAATGCAAAACAGCACAATATCGCAACTCATGTGCAGCCTCACATATCAGTGTGCGATGTGCGAGGAAGAGAAAACTTGCTGAATATCGATAAACACGGATACAAATTGACCACTGATATTCAATTTCCAGCTCACGGCGACTTCGACGATGATGAGTGGGTAGTCCAAAGCTGTTATAGCCAAGTCGAGGATTTCTTGATGTCGGAATTCAAAGCAGAGAAAGTTCTTATCTTTGACCACGTGGTTTGTTTCCTTGTTTCAAATAAAGCATGTTGTGTTCGAGGCTGAATATCATCTTGCTAGGCAAGAAAACATAACCCCCAGTTGCCACGTTATGCACGCGGCGGAAAGGGAAATAGACAGCCTAGTTTCATGGCACATTGTGGTTAGTCTCAATCTTGTCAAATCTGAGTGCCGGCGAGCCTATTTATGACTCTTCGTTACTAGACAACACGTTTACATCTGGAGCCGGACGTTTCCAATATCATCTCGGCATGACTAAAGAGGACCTACAGCAGAAGAGATGCCGTGTTATCAAGTGAGACAAAACCCCGTTAATCATACATGGAACTATCGGAACGCTAAATGTCTGAGCAGTGTGTGGCGCCCGCTTTTTGGCCCGATCCGTGACTATCCCTTGGCGTTTTGTGACCCCAGCTCAGTCAACATTGACGTGGACTTGGTAGCTGGGGATGTTGTCTTTCCCCACTACATTGGTGAACAGTGGTACCTCAAATACAGCCCCGAGCAGAGGTGGTATTTTATCAGGGACCAAGCCCCTGAAGAAGCTTGGGTCTTTAAATGTTATGACTCTAATGAGGATGTCACTAGATGTACGTTGTGCCTGACCGGTGCTCCCATATCAAACTTTCAGAAAGGATCTAACAGAATGTAATAGTTGTTCCTCACACGTCATTTGATCTGGGCATTCCCGGTTCTCGTCCTAGAGAAAGCATTGAATTTCGCTCCCTGGTTGTGAGCGCAGATTCCGAATAATCCGACTCAATTAGAAGGGGTGACGATGTTGGACGCGGGTTGAAGCATCCAAAGTTCGATCCTTCTGGTTCTTCCCAAGGTCATAAGCCTCTGACCTTTTGGTAGCATGATGACACGACAATGCGTATTTCTGATGGGAAGGCAGCAGTCATGGCTACAAGTAGTACAACCGTAGAAACAGGTACTATTAATATTGATTAGCTACTGCGAAAACTTGCACAGCCAGGGGGTAACAAACTCGCGTAGATCCAATAGGTTGCTAGGCTTATGGTTGGTCCATCATCTGAAGTGAAGTCTTTCACTTGCATGGAGAAGAGCGAAGCGAAGAATGATAGTGGGAGCTGAAAATTTATTAAAATAGTCCTATCTTGGTCATTTTGTTGGCAAGGACTTACAAAAATCACCGTCATAAAGGTGAATACTATCATTACCCGGCTCTGACGAGCTGAGCTTTGTGCTAACTCCAGTGAAGAGCTTGTCTGCTCCACTGCAGCATGCGAAGCACGGAGACTGGCCCTCTTCTGCTGCAAATCGAACATGTTAAGAAGCTAGTTCATCGTGCGTCAGTAAGTGGAATCGTGGGTCGCTATGCGGGAAGCAATATGCAGAGCCTGAACAAAAGGCGTCTGACTCACATCCGTTCTGACTTGTTCTATCTCTTGTGAGAGTCGGTCTAGGTCCTCGCTTAAATCTTCTGCCATTTTAATTGTGCTTTTGCAGACGCAGAAACCCACTCCGTGCTCGACGGTCTGGGGATCCTGTCCATGGACTTGATCTAACATGGTCTTGACTATCTGAATCTGACTTTCAACAAGGCGCTTAACGCTCCAGGCTTCTGTTTGTAACGTCGATGCATCGAGTACCTTTGATAGTAGCTCATTGCCTTCTGCTTCGCTGGAGAGATTCCCCGTTACGTTCAGTTGTTCGTCGTTGAATGCTGCTAACGTGGCATAGTGGTCTTGTCGCTGGAGCCATTTAGTTATCTACAAAAGCAGTATCTGTGTATATATCCCTTACCATGTTTCCAATCATGCTGCGGTACTGATGCAAGAGGGATAGAGAGCCTGCTCTACTCTTATGAACCAGCATGACTGCTTCCTGAACCGCGATAGCAGCGATATCAATAACGTGAGAACAAACCATTTGTGCAGATCTGATCTCTCGCAAGGCGTGTGAGACATTTTCTTCCAAACCTGGTGCGGCACCGATTTTATTGTCCTCAAGTTGCGGAAATAGTGTCAGAACAAACTCTAGGTGCGTATGTTAGCACATACCTGAGGTTATAAGGTCATGTTCATACCGTCTCCAACAGTGATGAGCCAGAGCTGATGGGCCATTAGGCAATTGTTTCCATCTTGACTAATACCGGATCTCTTCTGTTTGATGATCTGATCGGCGGTCTCGCTCAAAGTTGGATAGAGGAATTGGGTCAAGGTTCTTGGCAGGTGGGTAGGTAATGGGCCAAGTATTGAGAAATTTGTCAACCGAGATATTGAGCCCATCGAGGGACTTCTGGAGGTTGGCTGACGACCAGAGAGCAGCTGGTCTATTGTCTTCTGTCGTCTCAATATGATGTCAAGGCTCTCGGTTGCAAGATACGGTAACTATTGGTTGGTGAGCCGCGTTCTACTGGTAAGCCATTGCAAGCAGTGCATCTCACAAGTATCAAGGTACACTTCTCCCGCCGAGCCTCATTCTGATCACGGGGACGTTCTCCTGACCAGTCGCAGTCCACACATCATCATCAGATCTTTGGCCCAGTATGGGAACAGTAACGGAAGCCAGGTACTATCTTTTACCGACGACGAAGGAGCCGACTTGATTACTAAAATGGTTCGTGATGATGCCCGCGAGTTGGTCGAGGATGGAGAGGGATGGGAACTGGTGGACGCGCGAGACCTGGCCTGCTCGCTCTCTAGAGAGCTTGGTGGTCTTCCTCTTGCCATTGTACAGATGTGCAATTTCATGATCGAGAGTGGATGTAATCTCCCTGATTTCATGGAGATCTTGTCGTCATTTCAGCAAAGAAACGAACTCCTCGTCGAGTCTAGCCAAGGGGTCGACATGTCTTACTCGTTAACTCTCACCACTACGTGGGATGTCTCCATTTCTCAAGTATCCGAGAACGGAAAACACTTGCTCGATCTTTTATCATTCTTCCACAACGATTCCATCCCTGAGACTATCTTCACCCATGGCCTTTCTAAGGAGACTCTGGAAGGATACACCGCGCTTTCATATCTTCAGAGCAAGGTCAAGTATGTGGCACAAGACTGTTTTATTTCTTGAGCTAACCGAATCCAGGTGGATGGCAGCCAAGAGGTCCCTGTTCGGATATTCTCTTGTGAACAAAGGCCCGGCCCCAGACTGTTGAAACACAAAAAGGGATGAAATCCTAGTGGATGTTAAGACCTATATATCTCAACACAGACACCTTTGCTGTCCACCGGTTTGTCTCGGAGATAACTTTAGCCAAAATGACACCCGAGGACCAACAGAAGCGGTTCGATGAGGCCGTAGAGCTGATCTATCGTCTTTATCCATCCCTTTCACCAGAAGAAACGTTTCTTAACAAACATTGGGACAAGCTAAGACTGTATCTACCACACGTTCTTGATTTAGTTAGAGCGTCATTTTCGAGAGTGTGGGACCTTGGAACCGACAGCAAGGTTTGCCATCATCCTGATGAACGCATGTTGGTTCTTGTTCGAACAGAACTCTCTGGATCAAGTCACGAAACTGTTACCCACTCTTCGAACAGCCATGGTGGCAAATAAAGAGGGTAACGAGTTCTTCCTCGCTCAGATGTATCGACTAAACGCCCTTATCCTCCTCGATACGCGCGACTACCGAGGAGCCTCTAGCTTCGGGCTCAAGTCTCTCGAAGTCCTCAACTCTATTGTTCACCTCGACCCCTTCTTGCCCGCCGACGGCTACAATCTAGTTGCCTTCTGTCAGATTGGGATGGGTGACTATGAGCCTGCCGAAGAAAACTTCAACAGGAGCCTCGCCATCCGCCAAGACTTCCTCGATCGAAACCCTGCAATGAGGGGTTTCAATATCGCAAATCTCTCACTCTTGTACAACCTGACCAAACAGTACGCGAAAGCCAAGGAGTACGCTACGCGAGGGTTGAAATTAGTGGAAAGCCAACTTGGTGTTGGCAGCTTCAAGACAGCTGAGTATGCTAAACAATTTTAATGCATATGGTAACGACTGCTGTTAAGAATTCTCGCACTTTGATTAGCTCATCTAAGCCTATAACTAGAGAAATATAAACACGAGCTTCGCTGAGTGCCCAAAGGGGGATATATAGCGGGCTAGTTATTTGCTTAAAAAGTAGCTCTTTTTAGCCTAAAAAAGGGATTTTTTTACCCTATAATATAACT
>JABCKB010001214.1:0-17223 GCA_013184455.1 Fusarium continuum
GAAATCGACTTACCCAGTTAAGTGCAGCCAACGCCTTTTCCGGCTGCACTTGGCTTTGTTGGCTTCTTTCTGATCAAGTTGTCCTTTTTTTGTTTCTGTCATCGCCGGCGTCCCTTCCGCCCCCCCCTCCCCTCTATTAAATCGACTTCTTTATTGCCGCTGCTGTTCGTCGTGTCAATCATCATCAAATACTGCAAGCAACTCGAAGTTGATGCACCAACATTAGCATCATACATCCATCATTGCCTCCGATTTGCCCTTCTACTTTGCGTATACTTCGAATCGATCGACTATCCACAATGCATTTTAATCTTGCTGCTCTGGCAGTGGCCGCTACGACTTTGCTCGCCTCGGCCAGTGCCCTCTCGCCTCAAGATGTTCCGGCTGATCTTCCTGTTGCGCAGCTGTTGACAACGGCACAGTCGCATCTGTCCCGTGGCGAGACCAGCGAGGCTCTCATCTACTACGACGCTGCCATCGCTCGCGATCCGACCAACTATCTAACTCTGTTCAAAAGGGCCACTGCGTACCTCTCACTCGGCCGAACCTCGCAGGCAACCGACGATTTTAACAAGGTGCTGTCGCTCAAGCCTGGCTTCGAGGGTGCTCATCTTCAACTCGCTAGGCTTCGCGCCAAGGCTGGAGATTGGGATGCCGCAAAGGCGCAGTATGGGGCTGCTGGTAGAGACCCTGGCTCTGCTGAATTCGTACAACTCGAAGAGGCCAAGTTAGCAGCTCACATGGCCGGGATGGCCGAGAGGGGCGAGAAATGGGAAGAGTGTGTCAGCCACGCTGGCACTGCCATCGTCGTTGCGGGTCGATCTCCTCATCTTCGCGAACTCCGAGCGCATTGTCGATTTGAGCTTGGTGATGTGGAGGCAGGTCTGAGTGATCTGCAACATGTCCTTCACATGAAGCCTGGAGACACCACTCCCCACATTGTTATCTCAGCAACCTCGTTTTATGCGTTAGGCGATATAGGCAACGGTATCGGACAGGTCAAGAAGTGTCTTCAGTCTGATCCTGACTCAAAGATCTGCAAAAAACTACACAAGCAAGAAAAGAAAGTCGAAAAGGCATATAACAAGATCCAAGGACAGCTTAACCGCGGACAGCCTACCACAGCAGGCAGGGCGCTAGTCGGTACCGCTGACGAGCCTGGCTTGGTTCCAGATGTTCGGCAGCAGGTAGAGGAGCTTAGGCGGAACAAGAGCATCCCAAAGACTGCCCGCATACAGCTATTGGAAAACTTGATCGAGCTAACTTGCCAAGCATATACCGAGGTAAGAACCAGCTCTTTATTGATTTTACAAAGACTAACCTTATCCAACTAGTCGACCCACAGAGAAGCCGCCAGGTACTGTGACGAGTCACTACAACTGAACCCTGACTCTTTCTGGGGTCTGCTTCATAAGGGCAAGGCTCAACTCAAGAGCGAACTATTCGAGGCCGCCATTGCTACTCTTGAGAAGGCCGCTGAGCTTCGTCCCGACCAGAAGGAGAAGGTCAACCCCATCCTCAATAAGGCCCATATCGCCCTCAAGCGCAGCAAGACGAAGGATTACTACAAGGTGCTTGGCGTAGAAAACGACGCCGATGAACGCCAGATCAAGTCGGCCTACCGAAAGCAGTCAAAGATCTTCCACCCTGACAAGGCTGCCAAGCAAGGAATCTCGAAAGAAGAGGCTGAGAAGAAGATGGCTAGCATTAACGAGGCATACGAAGTGCTTAGCGACCCTGAGTTGCGTGCGCGCTTCGATCGCGGCGACGATCCTAACTCGCAAGAGAGACCAGGGCATCCCTTCCAGCAGGGTAACCCCTTCGGTGGTGGTGGTGGACACCCGTTCATGTTCCAGCAGGGCGGTGGTGGCCCAAACATCAAATTCCAGTTTGGAGGCCAGCAGTTTGGATTCTAGAAAGTACTCTACCAATTTTTATTATTTTGCACAGGAGGACTATCGTCGGAGATGATTCATACGGCGAGGGAGTTAACTGCTGCAGCGAATTTGCTTGGATTGGAAGGGAGTCTTTGTTGGCGTTTGAATCTTGACTAGAGATCAAGAAGGACAGAGCTCTCTCCAGCGGGAGTATTTGGGGTTTTGTGGCGTTGGAGTTTTTCACAGATCGACTTACTTACATAAAGAGTCATACACATAGTGAGCACAACAGCGACAGCTTGACAATTACATTTTTCGTTAAAGAGTAATAAGCTAAGTCAAATCAATTGATTGTCTTCTAATATTTGCTCTATTTTCGTATCCTGATTACTTAGTAGAAGGTGGCGTCTCGGCCTCGGCAGATGTTCACGATCGCCGAAGTCGGCGTAGCAGCGATGTCGCAGATATCGGAAAGCGAAGGGAAGACTTGCCACTTGTAGAAACAGATGCACCGGGCGATGGCCAGGATCACATCTTGCGATGAACTCAAACAGATAGGACAATACCCCCAAAACCAGCGCCATGCGAGATCCGTACGGGTCAAAGCTTATATGTGCTCTAGTCTTTTGACATAAATATTAACTAACAACCTACATGACACACTCCCCATCGTCTGGCTGTGCAAATGAACACCAGCATTCCCCGGTCGGTTTCCTGTCCCATATCGCCGCTCAAGTCCTGGTTTTCTGTAAGTAGTGATGATATTTCATTATGTACACGATCCGTCGTTGGCTGCCACGAGCCTCACTAGGCCCTCTCCTTGAGAAATGCCATAGTGATCTGCAAAGCCGGTGGGTTTCCTTGATGTCAAGAGTGTTAACCGGGTCGGGCAAGCACCGAATCAAAAAGCGGTCGTCCAAAGGTATCTCGGGTCTAATGGTTGTTGTGGTCGTCCCCGTTCCAATAATCATGGGCCTTTTTTCCCTCGCTCTCGAATATGTCCCCCAGCGATGAAAATGACTGCAAAGGGCCGGTTATAAATTCGATTTCCACACGTGCCTAAGGGTCCGTTGCTCTTGGTGATTCAAGGTTTTGGAAAGGAGACTTTCAGGCAGCGTCGTTTCGCTTGATGAAGTAGGACCTAGCAAGGTGAACTGGTTAGTTTCGGCTCGTCCGCAACAGAGTGCATCACGCAACCTACTTGGAAAACTCATATGCTGACCAGCAGATAGCCGTGCTGGGCATGGTAGTAACAATACGAGGTCGCACACCCTTGAAGAAACCTTTGATGCCCGCTCTTCGGTAAAGCAGCCGGCAGCCTCCGAGAAAGCTGTTGACGTTTCTCACTTCGGGGTCAACTGATGTTCCACGTGTTTGGAGCATAGTCTTTATGACATCCATTGGAGTTGTAAGACCAGCAGCAAATCCACCAGCAATAGCGCCAGCGAGGCAGTGGGTCAAGGGATCATATGTCTTCGCAGGGTTCATGGCGGTAGAAATGGACTCGTAGGCGAGAAACTGAAGAGCTGTGAAGGGAACTGTCATAGACAATGTCGTCGGGTAAGAGATATAGAAAGCGCCCAAGCCCTCAGACTTGTAGACGTACTTGGCGCAGTCCAACATGGATCGGTACATCCTGCTCGAATTTTGAATTTGCATACGCTGCTTGATGACTGCAATAGGTGTCAGCGACCACAATTCAGGTATTCGGAAGGATGCGACATAGACGGCATACCATCGAAAGGGTTCATGAATGCATCGCTAGCAATAGTAGCGGCAGCACCACTAGTGGCTGCGGAGATTCAAAGTTAGCGATTAGCAAACAGCAGGCACTGGAAGTAAGGAATAGTCACCAGCAGCGAGAGGGTGGTGAACCCCAGCCTGGTTACCACCCATAGCATGTTTGACGGCCTCGTATGTCGCAAAGTAAACGGCATGTGCAGGTCCTGAACAGTATTAGCGATTGTACAGGATAGGCCAAGCCAGCTTGAATCCTGGCATGACGTGGTAGACTCACCAGCGCCAACAATGACGCTTGACATGCCGCGCCATAAGCTGAAGAAACCCTCGGTGCGGGCAATCTGGATTGTATTACGGATGACTCCCGAGTAGGCCGGTGTGGTGCTGGGGTTGAGGATTTGCATTCGCGTCTAAGAAGATGTCAGACTTGGGGATCGACATGGGGCAACAGGTGGTAGCACATGCCTTAATTGCATCAATGGGATACATGACAGTGTGCTCCTACAAGGAGATATAAAATTAGTCTCGTGTATTGCGTATTGCTCGGCCAAGAGAAGCATACTGCTATGCCGGCGAAGGCGCCTGCGGCCATGTTCTGCAGCAGGGAGAAGTTGGGCGGGAGGGATTCATAGCTGCGCAAAAGACAGTCAATTTCAAGACCCCCTAGACAGCCGCAACTAAGCTATTGAAAGATTCTCACTCGTATTCCTCGACTGGCTCTGCACTTGGCTGGGCCATGGCGGCCACAGCTCCCGATGCTCCGCCGAAGGGCTTGGTCTCGAGGGCCGCCAGGTTGGCGACTGAAGGGGGGATCGAGGCAATTATGCTGTAGGAGAGGCGGCGGGCGATACGTGCCGGAGATGGAGTCGGCTATGGTGTATTTAAGAAAGCGGAAGTCGATGTTTTGCAGTTGAGCCTACGGGTGGTCGCTACACATGAGAACGATGACGATGTCGAAATCGAAGTCGAGTTAAGGCCTAAGGAGGGTGGATGCGGCTTTCACACGCTTGAACCGAAGGGACCGCGCAAAAGTCGTCGTTATACTCGGTGTTTTCACCCTCGTCTGATTCGATTTATTCGAACAGCCCGATCAATAGTCTGTCCCGTCGATGGCGGTTATAGAAAGCAAGGAAGAAAACCCAAGCCGAGCGGAGGCGATGGAGCAAAAAAAGTAGTTCAGAGGCTGGTGTCTTGCTAGCTTGGCTTGGACAAGACGGAAAAAACTCCAGGCCAGGTAAGGTAGCCTCTAGAGCTGTTATCAAGAAAAATTTCTGGGGATTGGGACACCTCCGTTTACGGCCTCGGAGTCCGGGCAGGAGCTACAGCATGTACTTCTAGGTATAGTAGGTATAGTAGCCTGATAGCCAGCCAACGTTGGGTACTTACTCTTTCCCCTCCCTCACCTCCCCTCCTCTCCAGTGTAGTCTTGACTAGCGTGGTTTAGGGAGCTCGGCGCGCCAGGCCAGACAGCAAGATGCCCTGTTAGTTAGCCTGTTAGAAGTTTTCCTTCAGTGCTAGAAAGTAGAGTGAGGTACTTTTTGTCCTCCATACCAACAGAATCTTCTGTCAAATCTTCTGTGTTCCATTGCGCCCGCCCGCGGATGTGCAAGCATTGCAGTTGCACATCTGCCTAGGTAGGTATCTAACTCCGAGGCAGCCACGAGGGACTACAATTCTTAATATTCGAAACCCGACATGATTTCTCTATCACTACCTTATTCTGTATTCCTAGATTAGAAACCTTCAGTCCAAAATTCATTACTACTACGGTTTTCAGGACCGGCATTGGTGCGCGCTTTGAACTCGGGTATCAAGGCCCATCCAAGCGGCTCCTCTCATTTCAACTAACGACTAGGATTCTTCACCGCGTACTTGCTCCATATCAATCAATCTTTCTGAGCCCTTGGACCTTCCAAGCGTCTTCGATTCGTTGTTTGCTCAGCGCTCATCAGCGCTCAAAGCAGGCGTGGCAGGTCACACAACGGCTACGCTAGACTGGATGCTTGGCAGATTTGCTTATTTGTAAAGTGGACTATCCGTAGCTCCATGTCATATCATAATGCTGCGAGGCATGTAGTAACCATCTCATCGGTCCCAACGTCAAGATTGTCATTGATCTTTATGCTACACAACCACCAAGCTTAATGCCATGTTGCGAGCAGAAACGTTAACACTATCATACTTGACTTGCATACTTGTATGTTACATATGTATTACAACCCATAGTGGGTGGGCCAACTCCACAAGGAACAACACCTATGACAGCCACTGGCCTGAAAGCGAGACAAAGAACGTCGTGACTACAGGATTTATTCGTCCGCTTCTTAGTTTTCCGGTCAGCCAAATCCTTTACCATCAGTGTTTTCTCTACTAGACATCTACCTAATTACTGTTATGCTATAGTGCTTGGCTGCATAGTATAAGCCTTCTTTCAGCTTTGATTGTCGCTCCGAAGAGAAACATGACGACCTTCTTCTTGCAAACAAAATCCTAAGTAAAGAGTAAATTTACGAAAAACATACCAACGACTACAGACATCAGGGTGTCCTCGGCCCACTTGCAGATGAAAAGCCTCACTCGCAGCGCATAGAATCAAAGAGCCAGACTGTTACCGACGACTAGGGTAGGTACAAGGGTTACGCACACTGAAATTAAGTTATCAATCAGCACAGGATCTATTATCTGTCATCGAACAGTCGCCTCCTTAGGACGGGTCAAGTCCTGCCGCCTATTGCCGCCCCAGTAGTTACAATTAAGCTTGTTTTATCAGATTTTGAGAGCCATAATTTGAACGATGGAAAACTTCGTGTTTTTCGTCACTGTTTCTGCTCTTGCCCGATTCCCTGCTCGCAGACCTTGTCTGAATAAGCTCATCTTAACATCATCACAACTGTCATGGCCATCACATTTTTGTTTATTTCCTTATTGACAACATCTCTCGACTTCTCTGTAACATCAAATTTAAAGTCCTTGGCGTTGTAGCGTTGACTAAGGCTATCTGTGACGCCGACCTCGGTCAGTTTGTTTACTCAGGCTCATTGTCTGCCAGCTGCATAGGTCACACCCTCGGAACTATAGTTCCGAGCCGGTGGCTGTTTCTGGATTCCGATTTCTTGATATACCATTAAAAAGCACAGATCGGCTATATGGAGATTGGCGAAGGCCCGAAGATACTCGTCAACTCGAAGGGAGATTGTGTTGAGTAGAGATCATTCTCTGTATGCAAAATGTAATGTATATACCCGTACCCATAAGCCCCTGCTCCCTGCTCCTTACCTAGAGATATTGTTATCCTGTAAGCCAAACGCATTTCAGTTCAACGACCCAAACCGAGTTCGTCGCTCTTAATTAATAGAAAGCAGGTGGACAAAAAAGAAAGCCATGTGTATGCAAAAGAAACGCCGATAATATCCTCCTCCATCTGGAGGAGCAGGGTATTCTGGGAGACATGGCTTCTAGCATGCGTCTTGACACCACGTATTCCACAAAAAATCAAAAAAAGAAAAAAAAAAAGAAAGAAAAAAAAGCCAAACATAAGAGTACTTCATCTTATACCATGCCGCCACCTCGCCGAGGCCGCTGCGTCTGTTGGAGTTGATAAATCAGGCCCAATACTCCTGCTTCAGGGTCTTCAGTATTGGCTGCACTGTTCTCCCGACTGACCCCCTTCGCCGGGGATGTTTCCCATGTCGATTCGCCCAATACTCCGCCTGGTTCGTACAGCTCATCATCTTCCCCAGGTCTTCTGATCGCGCTGTCTTCCGCTTCTTCAATGATTTGGTTTTCCCCACGATACCCTCGAGGATACCTTGACCAATGCATGCTACGGGCAGCATTGTTGCCTCCAGAAAGTTGATGTTGTTGATCCAGCAACATAGATGCCATTGGGGAGGGTTGGGGCATTGGTCCTGTGCGTGGGCCTCGCCCGCCAGGAGCTCGACTTCTAGTACGTCCCGTTTCCACCCGGCCATGGTGTGAACCCTGCATATCTGCTGCCAGCGTTGGGGAATTGAGCCCTGGAAAGGCTGGAGGAGGATGGAAAGCTGATTTAGATACTGGTGGCAGATGGCCTGGAATACCCGTCTTGGGATTAATGACGTAATTGTCGATGAAGCCATAGTAAGATGCTGCCATCTTGCCGTGCTTCGTAGAGTAGTAATCCTGGCGGACATCCGGTTGGGGTCCCTGCTGTCCGGTGTTGCCAGGTCCTTTCTGAAAGTCGAAAACTGCAAAAGAACAGACGTAGCCAAGTCCATCTACATGAACCGTAAATTCGCGGAAGAAGTCAATAATCTGATCACTGCATTTAGGCAATGAAAATAAAAGCAACATGGGCGTTGTGATGATCCCCATCATTTCCTCCAGAAAGATGACCACTTTCATCTTGTAAAGCTCTGCAAACTCCTGCTTCACCTCGAAGCTATGAAGCCTGTTTTGCCAATGATCTGGCATGTAGTGTGTATATTCGATGACACTCCGCAGGGCGTATTCAGGGTTGAATACCAGCGTTTCTTCAGACACCATGCCGCGTGTCATCGCCCATATAGCACCAAAGATACCTAGGTAGAAGAGCACTGGCCTGTCCTTGGTGATCTCAAATTTGAGAAAGAGCTCCGAATCAAGAACAGAGCCAATTGCCAGGATGGCCGTGATTGCGCCTGTCATGAAGGCGATGGTTCGGGCGATGTCTTCAGTCATCCTCTTGGGGAACTGATCAATATATCGAGTGGCGAATGGATACGACATGTGAAGCCTTTCGTAGAATATGTGTGGCAGTTCGTTAAACTCGCGGAATTTCCATTCAGCCAGAGATGTATATTTGCGCGCCGCAGCTTGTTTGGGATCCTTTTGGTATTCCTGTGTCTAGGTTAGTTCCGATGGCTATTCTGCTTGGAGCTCGGTCACGAACATTGTAGTAAGTAAAAAAATAAACAATGACGACGTATGCAAGTACCACAGGCGCGAAGATGAGATTCAAGACCCCGGCAAAGAGGAGGCGTTGTTTCAATTTCTGACTCAGAAGACGCCTGCGATCCGCACGCAGAAAGTCTTGCTGAACCTGGCCAAGCTCGTTAAAGGCCATGTCAAGGATGCAGTAGTGGAGATACCATTCCATCGTTTTGGAAAATAGCTGGCGGCCACGAAGAAAAGGGACCGGCAATGACAAGTTCAAAACATCCTTATTGATCATGGCAATAAGGTAATTATCCTTGCGCATAAGTCGATTAGCAATATCGTGTGCATCAAGCCGCTCCTTAGACTGGCTGCCTATAAACTGCCGTAGTCTCGGTGAGATGTTGGTTGCAGTTTTCGGGTTTTGGTCGCGCAGCGCCATAATTCGAGCCACAATATCCTGCCAGGAAACAGTCTGCATGTCTTGTTCTGGGATATCGAGCAGGTAGATATAAAAGTCTCTGATGTAAATGAGACGGCGTATCTCTACGAAGTACTGTACACACTTCCATATAAAAAAGAAGGTGTAGAGCCAGATTGCGAGATTCCAAAGCCCGGACATTTTGCGGGTGCATTGAGGAACGACGACTTCATGCAAAGATCGGCTACGTGGAATCTTTGAATAGTCGATACACTGACTGAGAAAGCTGAGCAATATCGCGACGAAGAGAGTCTCCCTACAGTGGTGATTAGCTCCAAGTACCTCGGGAGTTCAAGATATAATTGCTCACAAAAGCCATAAAGCATTGGCGCACAAAATGCACCAGAGTCCACCGCCCTCGTAATAGTCATAGACATCTCGCATGAAGCTGTCCAGGTTTGAAGTGTTAACCCATCGCCATAATGCTTTCTCCCTCGGGTTACTCGATATCGCTCCCCTGGCTACAGGTATAGGTTGTGTTCCCGTGGCGGTTCTATATTCATCATCTCGACGAAGTAGTTGCTGGGTGGTGACCGCTTCCCACTGGGCCCTTGATTGTGATGATGATGGTCCTGCAGCTGCTGGGCTCTTAGCATCGGCGGATCGGGATGTGGGCCGGGGGGGTGTTGTTGGTGGGTTTATAGCCTCATTTGGCTCCATTAACAATGATGCAGGCACTTCATTATCCCCCTCATCGTCTTGTAGATGCCATCGCGGTAATGGCCCCCCAGGGTTTCGAAGCTGAGTCTTTGGTTGAGAGGTGACTTTCCCTTTTCCCTTCCCCTTGGGGTCCAACGCGGCACTTTCCACTGTCAGATGGCTGTCGCCAATTTCAAGTCCTTCGGTGTGAAAGTCGTCGAATCGGTGGCCGAGGTTTTCCTCATCAAGGCCGGGATCGTACTCGTCGTCTTCTCGAGAGCGCAGCTGTTCGTAGAACGATCGGGTGCCCCTCGTGGGAGACTTCAACCGGGAGAATATGTTCGAAGTCATCACAAACCTATTCGGATCAGTCACGTGTGATTATCGATGAGCATGTCGGTTCGAGGTCGAGGTTCGGAGGACTAGAGGTCGAGGCAAGCTTCGATGATGGGAGAACGGCGACGCTGCGAAGGCGACTGCGCTTATATTCAACCTGGTCGTCAAGTCACTAGACTTCGACTACTTTGAAATATTCAGGATGTATGATTAAGGCAGATTTGATTTGCTAGATTATGTTAGTGTTGATATAGACGACGGTAACTAGATGGTCACGAGGGGATGGCCACGATAAGCGTGACCCGAAGCACATGCCTACCTACTCGAGACAACGCGCAGTGTTAGGTTGCACAAATCTCAATAGCCAGGCAAGTGGGATCAACGACTTACCTTGAGCTTGTGAGTCGCAATCAAAAGCGACTATACCATCTCCAGATTGATGGACAGACAATCGAAAACTCCAGGCATCACTAGCCGCAGGTATGACGCTACAGAGCGGTGAGGCGTTCTGCCAGACAAATGCAGATGAGACCCTCACGAATTGCTTCACACCGCCTGCTTCTTCTAGACTTTACCCACGACACCGTTGCACTCAACCTGTTTATCCCCTGTCTTAGTTATTGGCAATATCCGATCTTTACAGTTGTTTGCAAGCCCTTTCTAAGTATCAAAGTTATATCTGTCACTTCTCTTCAGGCGTATGAGCTAGTTTGATCGATTCATGGATTGGTTTGAAATGGAATAAAGGTTGTCCACGGCAAGAAGTTACGATTACTCAGCGTTACTGCGATTCCCATTCAATATGGCACCTCCAGATCGCCCATGGTCGTTAAAGAGCCTTCCTTTGAGGGACAGCCGGAGCTCGGAACTTCTTCCTCCAGACGGATATCCCCAAACTCCAGCAACGCCAAGGGGATTCACTCCTCTCGTCTCCAAAGTGACTAGTGTCCTCTCTACAACACACTCAGATACTGAGTTTCGGGATGCTCTGTCTCTTCTCGATCAACGTGGAATACAAAATGACGCCGAAACTCGCCGGCGAGTTCGGCTGGACCTGCAAAAAGAAGTCATTGACAGTAATGGCGAAGTTATCGCCGAGTTCGGTCGTGTAGCAGAGGTGGGTTCACGCTTTTGTTTCCAATAAGATTTATACCAACGTGATAACAGCAACTTCGACGTATAAAGACAACTATCGACAAACTCAACAATGGTTATGAGGAAATGAAGAGCCATGTTGTCGAGGCTCACAGGCAAACATTGCCGGCGCTCTCTGAAGCATCTTCTCTTCTAGAGCAAAGGAGACAAGTTGAGGTCAAACAAGAGCTTCTGGGCGCTTTCAAAAAGCATTTTGTTATGTCTGAGAACGAGGTCGCTTCTCTTACTCAAACGGCTGAGCCGGTAGACGATCGTTTCTTTGATGCCTTGAGCAAAGCGAAAAAGATCAGCAAGGACTGCGAGATCCTGCTCGGCTTCGAGAAACAGACGCTGGGCCTGGAATTGATGGAGCAAACGTCAAAGAACATCAACGTTGGCTTTCAGAAACTTTACAAGTGGATACAACGAGAGTTCAAGACCTTGAATCTCGAAAATCCGCAGATGAACTCGTCGATCCGTCGTGCGCTTCGAATTCTTGCCGAAAGGCCGTCACTTTTCCAGAACTGCCTAGACTTCTTCTCCGAGGCTCGAGAAAGAATCCTCTCGGACTCGTTCTACGTCGCTCTTACAGGTACTTCGCCTTCAGGAACTGAAGATCAGTCCGTCAAACCAATTGACATGTTGGCACACGACCCATTGCGTTATGTGGGCGATATGCTGGCTTGGATTCATTCAGCCACTGTCAGCGAACGCGAGGCATTAGAAGTCTTGTTCGTTGCTGAGGGAGAGGAACTTGCTAAGGGTTTCAAGTCTGGCCGAGATGCCGAGATATGGCGTCTGATTGCTGAAGATGACGAAGTCGAAGCTGACTTCAATGCCCTTAAGGCGTTGAATGACCTAGTCGACCGCGATGTCTCTGGGGCGGCACGTGTGCTTCGCCAAAGAATGGAGCAAGTGATCCAAGCTAACGAGGACACCATACTCGCCTACAAGCTCGCAAATCTCATCAACTTTTATCGTATCACTTTCCAAAAGACACTTGGACCCAACTCTAACTTGGTAGAGTTGATTGGGGGGCTAGAGGCGGAAGCACTGCGACAGTTCCGAGCACTGGTCAGGGACCATATTGCAACTCTACAGGGAGAATTCCAGCATGCTCCGTTAGACCTTGGCCCACCTGCATTTCTACAAGACTCACTGAAGCAGCTGAAGGCCATCAGTAAAACTTACGATTCCTCCTTATCTGCCTCGGAGGATCGTGAAAGCGAGTTCGAGAATGTGTTAGCAGAGGCTTTCGAACCGTTCATGGCCGGGTGCGAGAATATGGCCAACAATATGAGCACCCAGAAGGGCGCCATATTCCTTATCAATTGCGTGTCTGCTGCAGTGGCATGTTTGGAACCGTTCGAATTTACGCAGCGTAGGACAAGACGACTGCGTGAGAAATGTGATGAGGAAGCCCAGGGGCTCGTTGCTAGTCAATATCACTTTTTCAGAAAGGGATCAGGACTGGATGCCATCTTCTCGAAGGTGGAAGAGGATAATGAAAAAAGCGCCACGTCACTGGATGAGAAAGCTCTCGCTCAAGCGAGCCAGATACTAGACGACTTTCTACCATCAGCACTCATGGACGCCATGGAAAACCTGAAACATCTCCAGGATTCTAAACTGGCCCGGAAGATCACTGAGGAAGCAGTAGAACAGTTCTGCAATGATTTTGAACAGCTTGAAGGGGTGATAACAGAAGGAGAAGGCGAATCTGTGGACTTAGAAGACGACGAAGGACTACGATCCGTATTCCCCAGAACAACAGCTGAGATTCGTGTATTGCTTTCCTAGTTAGCATAAGGGGAACTATCCTCCTGGGTGAATCAAAACCTCCAAGAAATAGATATGTTGATGTGAGATTAAAGAGCTGAACGACGACGTATACGTGAGCCATTACGTGGAAATCCGCCTCTTTTATGGGACTGACTCCAAGATGAAATTTTCACGAACCACTGAATCCTTGATTGGTTGTTCTTCACAGATAACTTGTCAGATTTGATAATGTTATCTGAAAGTACTCTTAATACTTCTGTTTATATCGAAAAGAGATGAGGCTGATGATGGTATAAGGAGCCTATCTACCCCGCCACCGTCGGTTGCGGCTAGGGTGGGCGGTGCGAGCCTGGACTACGTCACCGCCTACCCAAGTTGACCTACTATTCCGTGGAAGGTATTCAGGGCGATCAACTTCATCACGCTCAACTATAACTAACAAAGAGGCTCAATATTATCGACCTCAATCATACCCTCTTCTCCAAACACTTGGGTATTCTAACGAGTGCGACCTTGTCGATACAACACGTTGGCTAGGGGAGCCCAACAAGTAGGCTACAAGCGCGTACCCACCCAAACGTCCTCCGCAGATCTTGCTTGCCAAACACATACTCATCACGACAGCCTCCAACAGTCGGCGGACTTGAGCGCGATTAGGGCCAGTCTCTGGGCTACTATGGTATTGATCTGCCGCCGGAGCCATGTTACGGAACAGGGCCCTGGCTGTTTTGCAGAAGACCTACGATGATAGCTATCTGAGCTGCTCAACTGCCATTTACTATGAAGGCCAGGTAAGGGTAGATTGCTGCGCTTTCGTCAACCATAGGCTCACCACCAGCTTGATTATTAGGGAAGTGAAGCGGAAGCGATGCGACACTGGAGAGCTGCCCTTGACCAGATATACGACTACAATGCAAACCGGGCACCCCCTGCATACAGCCCACGTACAGATACCGAGAGGGCATTACAAGAGGCCCTGAAACAACTAGAATTACAATGCAAAGAACGAATCGATCTCCTTGAAGCTCTTCGAGTCTCACGACAAGAAGAGATGACGTCGCCGCCACCTGGAAAGTTGACAAAACGGCCGAGTCTAGCTGATGGAAGAGGATCTCTTGGACAAGGCACAATCACTGCCATGCAATACTCTGAGCTATCGCGGCCATCTCTGCCGCATCGTCCATCACAGCCTCGCCGTACGTCGTCAGAGCTTGCGATTGTGGGCGGACCCAGCACACACCTCGATCCAAACTTCTCTTTGACCTCATTGCCCCGATCTGTTTCACCTGGAGGCCCTGCTCTCCCCCCAAGACCAAATAAGACGCTACGAACACCGAGCCCAGAAAAGCACACCATGCGGACGACGCTACGGTCCGGAAAACCAGGCGAGAAGCCCACCAAGTCACGCAAACCATCAAAACCTATTGCTGAGGGTTCAAGCAAAGCTGCAACCTTAGCATGGAGTGCCCTCGGGTCAAGAGACAGGTTTGCAAGAGGTACTCAGTCAGAATCCACACCAGCAACAACAAGCCCTAGCTCTCGCACATCCTTGGATCAAGCTCGCAGACCAGCACCAACGCAGTGGGACAGCCACTCGAGACGACTTGTTGTACCCAAGGACCGTGATGACGGAGAGTCATCAAGCGCCACACGTTACTCTGACGAATATTGCTATACACGACCATCAACGCTATCAGTCACTGCTGCATCTAGCGCTCTCAACTCGTCATCCTATCAAGACTTGCCTCCTTCGGACGTTTACGCCAGCCGATCAGAACGGCTTAATAATACCCGTAATGGAATTGCATCACCCTCATCCCGCAAAGTATCGAGGCAAGAGTTGGCAAATGATACCGAGACTGCTGACGATTCCGGGGAAACATCAGAGAGGAGAAGTGCATCGAATCATTTACTGGGCAGAAGTCCAGCAGCGCGACAACCAGGGAAGTCTTTCAAACCGTCGAAACCACATGCTGAAAGCGGAGATCGATCAAGACGGCGCGAGCGTAAGATTCGACATATTTCCAATTCCAGCACATCTGGCGATGACACGAATCGACCCAGTTCCAGGTCAAGACGGGTGAAGGCGAAGGAAGCTCCTATAGAGGCTGATTCGCAAGAGGAGGACACAGATGGGTCCGAGTCAGAGAAAAGCCACGACGATATGAGTGAATGGAAAAACAAGAAGAAGCAAGTCCTAAAGAATCTGCCCGCAGGCGTCGATTCGGCGGCTGCTAAACAGATATTGAATGATATTGTCGTTCAGGGTGACGAAGTTCACTGGAGCGACGTGGCTGGTCTCGAAATAGCCAAGAACGCGCTTCGCGAAACTGTTGTATATCCATTTTTACGGCCTGATCTTTTCATGGGCCTCCGAGAACCAGCCAGGGGCATGTTGTTATTCGGGCCGCCAGGCACGGGTAAAACTATGCTCGCAAGAGCTGTGGCAACAGAGTCCAAATCGACATTCTTCTCAATCTCAGCAAGTAGTCTGACAAGCAAATATCTGGGAGAGTCGGAAAAGTTGGTGCGAGCTCTCTTTGGACTGGCTCGAACTCTGGCACCCAGTATCATCTTTGTCGACGAGATCGATTCACTACTTTCGCAGAGATCGGGTTCTGGGGAGCATGAAGCTACCATGAGGATCAAGACAGAGTTCCTTATCCAGTGGAGCGATCTTCAACGAGCTGCTGCTGGACGAGAAACGACCGAGAAGGACAAGGAAAGGGGAGATGCTAACCGAGTCCTGGTTTTAGCAGCGACAAATCTTCCTTGGGCAATTGATGAAGCGGCTCGAAGACGCTTTGTACGGCGACAATACATCCCATTACCTGAACCAGCTACTCGCGAGACGCAACTCCGAACTCTGCTAGGCCAACAAAAGCACGATTTATCCAATGAGGATATCCTAAAATTAGTGGAACTGACTGATGGTTTGTAACTTCCCTCTACTTATTAGAAAAGACCAACTGACATGTAAGCGCAGGTTTTTCGGGTTCAGATATTACAGCTTTGGCCAAGGATGCAGCCATGGGACCGTTACGATCCCTGGGCGAGGCATTACTACATATGACGATGGATGAGATTCGACCAATTCAACTCCTGGATTTCCAGGCGAGTCTGACAATGATACGACCCAGTGTTAGCAAAACCGGCTTAAAAGAGTACGAAGACTGGGCACAAGAGTTTGGAGAACGGGGTGGATAGACTGCAATAGGGCCTTGTATACAAGATGTAACTAAGATCAGGTACATTATACGTGCGCAGGAGCATTATGGATAGCGCAACCCCCTGGGCATCGGAGTTGCAAACGGGCTGAATGTCTAGTATGTCATTTTATATTTTACAAATGGTACAATTGGCTGAGCAACTTCTCTGATGCTCGACCTCTCGTGCTAGATCGTACAGAACACCTGGCTGCTTGCCCGGCTCTCCTATCCCAATCGCAGCTCGTTCCAAAATATGCCACCATTATGAATTCCTATCCTACCACTTGGACATAGCTGTGGTCACGGGGTCGTAAATTGAGTCTTCAAGGTATGAAGTCGACCTTGCTTTCTGAGGGCTGAGATTTGCGCTTTTTCTAATTCTCCTCCCAGGCCTGACGCTTGGCCTCCTTCTTTTCGTTTTCCAATCGCTTCTCTTCCTGTCTCTCGTTCTCCTTTTCCTGTCTTCTAGCCGCCCTCCGTTCGTCCTTCGCTGCCTTCTTGGCCTCCCGATCCGATATTCTTTCCTCCAACGTGGGCACAGGTGGGCGCTCTTCGATGGGGGTGCCGTAGGGTGCAATGATGTGCTTGATAACGTGGCGCTTGTGTTGAGAAGTCGGCCAGCCAGGAACGATGGAGACGACATCGCCGGTTCGAAGGGACAAGTTAGGGTCATGGACGAGGTAGTGTTTGGGGTCAGCAAACCACTGGCAGATGTTGTCAGCTACCCAACATGAATCCTCACTCGTATGAGAGATAATATCTTACCTTGTTGACGACCTTGTTCCACTTTTGGCCACCGACTCGGACCTTGACAGTCTTTTGCATCAGGCCGGCGGAGACCACAACGCCATGGAGCTCATGCGTCACACGGCGCGCGGCCTTAGCGACTTGAGAAGACATGGCGGCGATATCTCTTATGATCGATTGAATGTCGATTCACTTATTCGATAGGCCTGGGGCGTCGCCAATTCCTCAGTTGCTCGTCGCTATTGGGAAGTTACCCAGCACGCAAAGGCTGCTCTAAATTTTGGCAGCCAATGAGATTTGATTTTGGGCTGCAGATTGATTATGTAAGGTATTTAGGATACCAGGCGGCTCATACCCGCACAACCGGTTGTGCGTTTAGTATCAC
>JABCKB010001219.1:0-12438 GCA_013184455.1 Fusarium continuum
TAAATTAAAATAAAATAAAATCATACTTATAAGAATTAATTATTATAATAATATTATAAGGCATTAAGACTATTACTAAGTGGGCGAAGTAGGGGGGTAGACCATGTGGTGGTGAGATACGATAGTTTCTTTCCCAACTTCCACTTGCCTCAGTACGCATTGGTCTAGCTCCCCTGTCGATTCAATATAATAGCCAATTCACTCTCCCATCTCAGGCAGCTAATATGTCTTGTACCGAATGAATATCATAGCGATACCACCAGTTCCTACCCCGAGATACTCATGCGGATTCAGGGCAATGACATCGCCGGCTCTCAATTGCGCTCTGGCCATGACTGATCGGCCGCCTCCACTCGGCAACACTCGTCCGATCTCGACTTGTCCAAGGTTAATGGCTGGAAGCTCGGCGGTGCGAATTGGCTCCGGGGTAACAGCCAGACCAGAGCTTGTTTGTTGTTGCTCTGTAGCTTTATGTAGTGCACCGTCGATAGAGCCAGGGCATCCTGCGATCTTTCGTTCATTCTGAAGGTTCTTAGGCTTAGGCAAGATTATGCAGAAACCGACTCGGCCATCCGGGACATATGGAAAACCTTGTACCCAAACAAGATCGGGGCCAGACAAAGGCAAGGTTCAAGTAGTCAGGC
The DNA here is from genome assembly GCA_013184455.1 of Fusarium continuum. Lineage (NCBI taxonomy): Eukaryota > Fungi > Ascomycota > Sordariomycetes > Hypocreales > Nectriaceae > Fusarium > Fusarium continuum. The sequence continues at coordinate 645 of JABCKB010001219.1, forward strand.
TAATTCATGCGTTCCATGGAGGGGAGGTCGTTCAAGGCGCAGTGAAGCATTGAATTAGATTCACGGATTCTGCGATATACATTTAGATGAGGTGCCAAGCCAATAACCATCAATTCTTGTCTGTGAATCCCATTTCTTCGATATCCTTGGAATCGCATTCCTCCACGAAATCCATGTTTACAAGATCGGAGTCTCCTTGGCCGCTGTTCTGATCTTGGCCGCTGTTCTGGCTGCCATTCCGATTTTCTGAGGAAGTTTCGTTTCCTCTGTTCTCGCCGGTATTTCTATTACGCTGGTCTAACTCGCTAGGTGATATGGTGAAAGGCCAAAGATTGCAGATAAACACTTGAGTTGGTGGTGTTGCAGAGATTGATATTCGGCCGAACGGGGTAAGGTACTAACTAGACTCAATACTATTACCAATAAAGCAGGAGTTCGTTTAGCTAGTTGATACTGACACAGTTTTGTACTAGAGGTGATATCACCAGGTGAGAATGTAGCTGTTGAAAACAATCAGTCAATCTGCTACAAGAGTTCTTATGTAAGATGAAAGAAAGTCTTGCATAAGAGAGAGCAAGTTTCGCTCTAAGGTATAGGGAAAAGATTGGAAAGAAGAACGGTTATGAACGTTGGGCTGATGATGGAAATGGTGAGTCCACGACTTCATCTTCAATTTCTTCAGGATGGGTCGCCTTGTCTTATACTCGGCAGGAGCTCAATAGCAGCCAAGTTCCGAAGGAGTCTACTGGGCTGTATGTAACAACCTGTTCCCACTCCTCCCCACTCATTGACCATTGCATCTAATTCATCTTGCATGTAGGTTGGCCGGGACCTACGAATTCGGGGCGGCTGGATCGGCCGCCTTGTCAAGATTAACGTAGGTACTGACGACCGAACAATTGACCATACGGAAGCTATTGATGCACCCAGCGAGTTCCATAAACTAAGCTGAACTGTGCCCTGCCCTGCCCACCATTACTGGGATGGGGTGGCCGGGCCAAGGACAGCCAAGTGGACTGACATAGTAACCGGCACTTTTTGAACTTGGCTGGTGTCTATCCGTGTACCTGAGATTGTTGCTGGCTCGTTTTCCGCCGATGGACAGTGTGTGGTGTCACTGGAGTATTGCGAATATTGGTGGTAGTTTCGTCTCCCTATCATAATGATGTCCGAGAATGCTTCGGCTCACGGACTCGTTGCTTTGTGTTTCTTCTATTTGCTGATCAACCTGAAGCCTCTAATCGGGCCAACGTCCAGATTTGTTGATAGCCCGCCGCCTTTACAGGCCTACCTAGGTGCTTGACCACTGCACCAGGGGGCAATGATTCTTCAAGTAGGTCTCGAGATCTCCTTTGGCGTGATCCTCAAGAACCAACGTCTTGGACTTCCCGTCCCAATCAATCAGTTTTGGGATGAACGGACTCGATCCAATGAAACGATAGACTTCGTATTCATATTCCATGTTCTGACGAGCTTTCCGTTCTTTCTCGGGGTCATAAGGGTTCGGGAGGGGGGTTTTTGCGATGTCACCGGAAGGTAGTCGCTCTACCAGCGCTGTTGCACCGCGGCGAACGTAATCCCCCTTTCTGACGTAGTATATATGTCCCTCTGGTACGGGATCGGGGACTTGAAAAGTCGACTCTGGCCAGCCTGGGTGAAGCTTCCGTTCCCATTCACCAGGAACGGAAACATACCGAATCCGTGGCGGGTATTGTCGAGGAGATGTGGCTCGTGGAGGGTCTTGAACACCGGCAGCCTGGGGTATGATGGTATTATCAGGTCGTAGGGATCGTAAGGGCGATTGCAGATTATCGGTCTATGGTACGCGATTTCTTAGTCAATACTGAGAATCCAGTTGACTAAGTTAAGTGCAAGGTCTGGCACTAACTTCAGGGGAGTCGTGTTGCTCGGTGTCGCAAGGGGGGCGCGCGCCACGATGGAGGAGCCGCATTAGAAACGACCTCGCGCACGATGCTGCGAGCTCGACAGAACGGCACAAATGCGAGGCCAGCCACGCAAGCTCGTGAGAGCGGGCAGTTGGTATAGAAGGGAGCAGTTTGTGGGAAAACAGCTGACCAAAAGCGGGATCAGTGCATGGGGCTCAATCGGGGAGCTCGCCCCACTATACTTTGCCTTCCGGGGGCTGTTGGGCTAGGCGGCTTTCCACAGCCTAGATCCCGCCATGACACCCAAAAAGCTTGCTCGACTTCAGATGGAGCTGTTAGTCTACCATCACACCCACTCTCTTTGCGAATCATGTCCATATCAAGATTAATTCGCCCATGTCTTTCCCTCCGCTGTTTGACCTTACCCCGTATCGCCATGCTCCACCTGAATCATTCCAAAGCCGCAGCTCCGAGGCAGCCTCGAGAGTTTCCCTCGACCGGTTTCGAGAGGATTGACTCGTCTCTGCTAGTCGAGGAGGAAAAACTGCCCTACTACCGATCTCAGGACTACTATCCAATGCGTATCGGCCAAGTTATTCAAGGGAGTTACCAGGTAGTGGCAAAACTCGGCTATGGTACCACCTCAACCGTTTGGTTGTCTCGAGACCTTAGGTGAGTTGGTTTCACGTTGTGCTAAACCGTTCACTGACAGCTGCTTATCTAGAGATGAAAAATTCTGGGTGTTGAAAGTTCACGTCAATACTCTTAAGCAAAACCACGAATTGACTGTCTATCAACATTTGTCGGCCCTCGGCTTGGATCATCCCGGTCGGCAGCACATACGACAATTCCAAGATACATTCAAGCTGAGTGGCCCCCATGGTGAGCATGATGTCTTCGTTATGCCACCACTGGGGATGAGCCTCAGGACTCTGCAAGAGTTGCAGAAAGACAACATCTTCCAGCAGACCCTCGTCACCAGCGCCCTCGACCAAACACTGATGGGCTTGAACTACCTACATGATGCCAGTGTAATCCACACAGGTGAGCGGCCGAACTGAGTATTTTGTGACGCTGGCTAAATAACTCAAAAGATATCCACTCGGATAATCTTCTCATTGCGATAACCGATGACTCGATTCTCTCTACGGTAGAAGAAAACGAGCTTTACCGGCCGTCGGCACGAAAGTTCGTGGACGGAAATGTCATTCATGTTTCTCAGTACATGCTGGGAGGTGCCGGCGCCCTCACAATATGCGATCTCGGACAGGCACGCATTGGAAAGGTGCACCGCAGCAATGCGATGCCGGTGCCCTATCGTGCTCCCGAGGTCATTCTCGGCATGACCTGGGGGAACGCTGTGGATGTTTGGAGTGTGGGACTCTTGGTAAGAAAAGCCTTCACGTCCCTGTTCTGACAGGACTGACATCTTTGTTATAGGCCTGGGACCTCCTACAGCAAGAAGGAATCTTCCGTATTTACGATAAGTCTGAAGAGATTAATGATGCTCATCACTTGGCCGCCATGACGGCGCTGCTCGGACCGCCTCCGGATGTCTTCCTCAGGAGGAGCGACAAGACGAGCAAGTACTGGGATGCAGATGGTGAGTGACAAGATATCTCTGATCGTCACAATGTTTGAAATGTGCTCCTGACATGGACCCTTTTCTCGCAGGTCAATGGCGGGGCCCCGTCCCCCTCCCTCCCGAGAGGAAACTCACGTCTCTTGAAACAAACCTGACCGGGGAAGATAGGGACAAATTTCTCGACTTTCTGGCGTGCGTCCTCACGTGGCTTCCGGAGGACCGGCTCAACAGCTTCGAGGCGTACTTTCATCCTTGGCTGAGGGGGGAGGGTGGCATCGAATGAAGTCAGAATAAATTCACCCTGATGGTGGAAGATATTTAGCAATAAACACAAGCATTGGCAGTCTTTAATCTGGCAGTTGTTGATGCGGGCTCATTATAAAATACTGGATTACGGCACACAGTTTCCAACTTGTTTGTCATGGGCGTACTTGGACAAACATAGCAAGCTAATAATCTTGATTAATGTTAGAGGAGAATATGCTATATCGTAGGACCTTCTCACCATAATCTGAGTCCTTGTCTTGGTCGGGTTAAGCTCAACTTTACGCCAAGGCAGATTTCTTGGATCGCAGCTTTGCCGTCAAAATCGACGCCAAGCTACTAAGCTTGTGGCGGTGATGAGGCGCTGGCTCCCTCACACTAACAATCTCCAAGACTACAGTTAATTGGCAGGAGGCATTTGATTGTGTAAGCAAAGCGTCATTCACTACGAGATCAAGTCAAAGACAGCGAATTTTACCAAAGTTGATGGTAATTATAAGTCAATGGAAGAAGCAGGTCTCCGTTTCAAAGAGTGCATGTTGGTGGGGCTCGGCGAAGCAGGCAGCAGAGGCACGGCCCGTGAACCAATCAGAGCTGGGGCTTTAAGGAGCTGGTTTGCTCAGCCACCAATCATTTGGCTGAGTGGCTCTCAGGCAGGATTGGCAGGCAAAAAGGCAGCCATCAACTTCAACAGCGTCACTGGATGTACAGTAACTTACGACCTTGTAGTTGAGTCACAGCGTGGAAAGCGACGGGAGTTGATGAATTCTGTCTATAAGAGACACTCGCCATTTTCCCTCCAGCCCAACTTCTTTTCCACCAACTCAACTCTTTCCTCTGGCCCTTGGCATACTCACAAGCTCAGGATCTCAACCTAGGTACTGTACCAGGCACTAACTACATACTACGCCTGCTGCACTGACTCTAAGTTAGTCTACTTCAGCCTCTCAGCTGCACCAGCTCAATTCCCTCCCACAGTCGGCGACGCCTCATCCTTTCTTCCTTTTAAAACCACCTTTCTTCTCGTCTCGACTCGACGTTTTATCGATCTTGCTTGATTTGATACCCATCAGTGATTCTATCTCTTCTGTTGACTGCGTCATCAACACCAACACCAACACCAACATCAACACCACTATTACCCCTCACCCCCACATCTTCACCAACCAAACACATCCATCAACATGTCCCTTTTCGGCGCGCCCCACAGAGGAGGAGGAGCCTCTACCTACTGCGGCTGCTACATCTTTGTCAACAACACCCCAAGATATCTCCCACAGGTCAAGGTCAAGGCCCATACAACCATCCTCGCCACCACCTCTCGAACCAACCTCACACAGACATTTGTCAACCCAGGCGCGGAAGCTGTCGATGAACTTCGCTACGTCTTCCCTCTCTACGATGGCGTCTCTGTTGTTGCTTTCACCTGCACCGTCGGCTCACGCGTCATCAAAGGCGTGGTCAAGGAACGACAAAAAGCGCAGCAAGTCTACGACCAGGCCAAGGCCAAGGGACAAGTCGCCGGCTTGTTAAAGCAGTCTCTTGAAGCTGCTGATACCTTCACCACAACCATCGGAAACGTCCCTGCTGGTGAAAAGGTCCGGGTTGAGATCACTTACCTTGGTGAGCTCAAGCACGATGCCCAGGTCGACGGCGTCCGCTTCACCATCCCCACACAGATTATCCCCCGATATGGAGATGCCGAGTCTCTCACTTCGTCCAACGTCATCCAGAAGGAAGGCATCTCTTTCAGCATCGATGCAGAGATGCCCGATGGCTCCTCCATCAAATCTATCCAGTCTCCTTCCCACCCTCTCTCTGTTGAGATCGGCACCACTTCCACCACAAAGTCCCAAGAGCCATCCCTCCAACGAGCTTCCGCTACCCTCCAGCAAGGATCTACTCACTTGGAAGAAGACTTCGTTGTCCAGGTTGTCGCGATAAAGCTTGGAGAGCCCTCGGCTTTGCTCGAGACCCATCCCACCATCCCCAACCAGCGCGCCATCATGACGACCCTTGTCCCCAAGTTCAAGCTGCCAACAGACAAGCCCGAGATTGTCTTTATTTGTGACCGGAGTGGCAGTATGGGCAGTCAGATCCCAGACCTCAAAACTGCCCTTGAGATTTTTCTCAAATCTCTACCTGTTGGCGTCAAGTTCAACATTTGCAGTTTTGGTTCCCATTTCGACTTTCTCTGGGATCGATCCCAGACGTACAGCCAAGAATCTCTTGACAAAGCCGTGCAACATGTTCAATCCTTTGACTCCAACTATGGCGGCACCGAGATGTATAACCCTTTTGAAGCCACCTTTCGAAAGCGTTACAAGGATATGAACCTCGAGGTTTTCCTGCTCACCGATGGCGAGATCTGGGACCAGGATCGTCTCTTCCAGCTTATCAACGCCGAGGTGGCTGCGAGCAAGGGCACGGCGAGAGTCTTTTCCCTTGGTATTGGAGCCGGTGTCAGTACCTCCTTGATTGAGGGTATTGCTCGAGCAGGCAACGGCTTCGCTCAGACTGTTGGCAACAATGAAAAGATGGACAAAAAGGTGGTTCGCATGCTCAGAGGAGCCTTGTTTCCCCACATCACCGACTACTCGCTCGAGATCAAGTACGAGAAAGCAGACACCTCCACCGACGATGAAGATTTTGAGTTGGTTGAAAAGGTCATCGATGGCCTGAAGATTGACACTACCGAGGTCGACGACAAGACCAAAGAGAAGGATGCGCCAAAGAAGCCGATCTCACTGTTTGATGCATCCACTGATAACAATGATGATGCTGACATGCCTGACGCACCTGCTACTGACAACAAATACGATCATCTTCCTGATGTTTCAGTTCCTCGTTACCTGCAGACCCCTGGTCATATCCCACCTCTGTTCCCCTTCAACCGCACCACCGTCTACGTCCTGCTCTCCGATGCTACTCCCGCTCAGCGACCCAAGTCAGTTCTGCTCAAGGGCACATCTCGCCATGGCCCTCTAGAGCTTGAGATACCCATCACTGAAGTTTCCGAGAAGGATTCTGTCATTCATCGCCTCGCAGCTCGTAAGGAAGTCAAGGAACTCGAAGAAGGCCGAGGATGGCTCACCCACGCCAAGGATTCTAACGGCAAGCTCCTCAAGGAAAAACACGACGGCCACTTCTCGGACATGGTCGAGCGGGAAGCTGTCCGTCTAGGTGTTAAGTATCAAGTCGGAGGCAAGTGGTGTTCGTTTGTTGCTGTTGAAGAAAACGAAGATGGACAAGAGAAGGAACAAGTCTACGAACCCACCACTAAAGAGGCTGAGAATTCTGGTGCACCATCTCTGATGGCAGCTCGCTCTCTTGGAATCGCCTCAAGTGCAAGCGCAAGATTCGCTCTGAGCAGTGTGCAAACTGCATCACCAGCGCCCCCAGGCTCTCGCAATCACTCTGGGGCAGCGCTTTTTGGTAGTTCAAACAGCGCAGGATTCGCATCGCCAGGGACGGCTTCATTTGGAGCCCCATCTGCCGCTCCCAGCGCTGGACTCTTTGGCAATGCCGGATCATCCACCGCCGGTGGGGGCCTATTCAGAGCCCCCCCAGGAGGATCATTCAACCATGGCGGAGGTCTTTTCGGGGCTGCCCCAGGAAGATCATCTAACACTGGTGGGGGCCTATTTGGAGCCCCCCAAGGAGGATCATCTAACACTGGTGGGGGCCTATTTGGAGCCCCCCAAGGAGGATCATCTAATACTGGTGGCGGTCTATTCGGGGGTGCCCCAGGAGGATCATCTAACACTGGTGGCGGTCTGTTTGGCAGTGCTCAGAAAGAAGACAGCCAGTCTGAAACTGCCAGCGGCTTCGGGGGTTCCTACAGTGCCTCCTCTCCACCTAATGAGACCCAACCTTCTACTGCTGCCGTGCCCCAGCAAGAAGACGTTATAGACTATTCTGACGAAGATATGGGCTTTGCACTCATGGACGATGGGCCTCCCGCTGCCTACGCCTCCTACGAGCCACCGTCTGCTGCTCCCAAAAAGATCAGCGAAATGAGCCCATTGCAAGCCCTCACAACCTTGCAAACTTTCACGGGCAGCTGGTCTTGGAGTGCCGATCTTGAGCGTGTGCTCGGCGTGACTGCTGAAGCGGTATCTAAGCTTAGCCTCCCGACTGCGGTCACAGACCATGCAGAGAAGGATGATATACTTGCGACAGCTTGCGCTGTCCTTTTCTTCAAGAGGAAGCTCAAGGACGATGAGGATACTTGGGAGATGCTGGTGGAAAAGGCAGAGGGATGGTTGGAGGATAACATTGGGGAGGAAGGTGTCCACGAACTCGATGGTATTCTTGAGAAGCTGTTCTAGTTAGTTCCGTGGTATGAAACTATTCCCTCGTCAACGATGCATTTTGAGTCTTTTCCCATCTTGTGGCAGTCGCTAAATTGACGAGATATTTCTCACCAATCTTCTGTAGACAATTGAATCAAATCTGATTTATAATAACTTATAAACTATTCCCAAACCGTGACCCTTAGTCCAAAACCTCTAGGAAAACATCACGCTAGCCAATCTCCTCTTCTGTTGCGAGGTTTTAAACCTCTTTTGCTCAATTTGCTTTAGATTCAGCTCAATTGGGTTGTCCTCTGAACTTTGTATCAACAAGTGCACTATATGCATATCTTGTGTTCATGAGAGCGAAGATGGAGTTTGGAAGGTGTTTGTGTGTGAGAGAATGAGGTGGGATTGTTTGAAGGGTATTTATAGGTTTTGGGCAGCTTTGATCGGATTCATGTTGGAACCTTGAGGCAGGGATCTAAAAGTGAGAAAATAGGTTGGTCAAAGTCACTGAAACGAGTACCTCCGTGTAGCTCCTACCCTGCCTCCTGACCGAGCACAGCTCTCGGGATTGAGTCAACACATTCCCGCTGAGGTTGCCTCTGTCTCTTCCCTCTTCCTGCGAATGTTTGCGAACGGATTTCTTCTACCGCATGCTCCACTCCTCAATTCTGGAAATCCGATACGCGTCGAAATGCAGAAACTTACGCCAAGCCTACGATAGACGTCGTACGACGGATAGAAATACAAAGGCATGGAAGAGAGGTTAAAGGCACTAGTGACGAAGCTAGATATGGCGGTGCTTTAATACCATGCTAAGCTCGTTAAAGGCTAGAAAGTCAGTATGAGCGAGCTATTCTCTGCTGGGCAGTACTGGGTTTGCTTTGAGCTGATTGCTGAAGATGGTAGCCTGGTTATTGCCCGTGTTTGTTTGCCTCGATATCCTCTTGCTTCGTTAAGCGTGAGCGAAGAAGACGAATAGTATGCTATTGTATGCGAAATATCTACGATGTATTTCGTGAAGCAGAGACTCCCCAAGTTAGCGGTGCCCTATATATACGCCTACGAAGGACCTGGATCGCAACTCGCGCTCGATGCTAGTGCTGCATTTATGCTCATAGAAGGATTCCACGGCAATACACTATAAGATCTTATGCCTAATCTTTGTAGTTTATCGGTAAGTCGGTTTCCTCAATGACCTTCACAGTTCTAAGTCGTTCTAGGCCTCGAAGCTGGAGCATGTCATGGCCCAGTAGACAACGATTTAATCATCGCTGGCAACCCTGACTTACTCTCATATTGGATCGATCTCTGCTATTACCGAAACTGGAGAGCCAGTCATTGGTAAGCTATCTTCGGCTGCCGCCGAGGGCCTTATCTCGCAAGGACCTTTCCAAAGCGTTGTTGATTACTTTACTGCTCTTGGAGAAGCGGTCTTGTGTCGGGCGTACGCAAATAGCGGCACTCAGAATTGGTTGCACTTCCGCAAGCTTGGCGCACTCCTCTCTCTTGATATTGTGTAATCTATGCTATTATTCAAAGTCCACCACACATAGTATCTCCTCAACCATATGGACCTCGGTACGCAGAATATTCTAGTCGATGATAATCTCAACTTCCTAGCTATTATCAATTAGGAGTTTGCCCAAACTGCATTATAGTAGGTAAACCACTACCTAATGCCCTTCCTACTATTATGGTCAGATAAGCAGATAAAGAATATCCTAAATAACCCTGACTACCTTGTATATAAGAATGTATTATGGCAGACTGCTGCTGGAAACTTATATTGCAGGAAGTTTGACGAGGCTGCGGCTAAGCTGGCCCAGGACGGCTTATCCCTTAGTGATAGTTACCCAGAAGTGTTGGAAGGGGCGGCGTCGAGGATTTATGCTTGTTTCTGCAGAGTAGGGGACGTAACGGAGCAGGATGAGGGCCTTGTGAATGAAATGGCGAGCCTGGCGTTTGGGTTTGATGCTGAAAGAACGAAACAATATCTGGAATATCTACTATGCAAGCAAAGATGGCGAATACCTCTGAAGAGTCGCATGTCCTTTCTAGACTTCGTTTTGCTGCCAGACATCTAATCCTGACCCTCTGTCTCAAAGTATACTCCCATTTTACCAGTCTGTAGTTTCACCACTATTTCATTCGCGTTTTCGTTATGGGGAGGGGTGAGTTTCGGCCAGCTCCGTAGCTGATATGATGGGGCGAAAGAGCAAGTGACCGGAGATCCGTGATCCGTTTCGAAGGCAACTCGCGCGTCTAGAATGACTCTGTGATTATTAGCTACTGTCTTGAGGTGGAGTGGTAGACTGACAGTCCGCCGATTTGGAAGTCGAGCAGTACAGGCTCACAGCCTGCACGTTCTAATTTTGCGGACGCGACATCCCACATGCTATTTGCGGCGCGAATACTTGTTAGTAATATTAGTTCACAGAAGGAGCTATGCGAAGGTTAACTCTATTTAGCTCGGTTTAGTGGGATAGTGTTATGTTCTGGGAGTTGCCTAATGGATTTTGGGAACAGTCACTGGTACTTTTATGTTCCATTTTCAAATTTGGTTTTGTACTTTATTCACTTGTGGTTTGGTGGTGGATGTAGTTACTGCGTGCCGAGGTCTGCTTATATCAATTACTATCCTTAATATCTGAGCTAATTGATCTTGCTGATCCACCCGTTGCTTGGTAGCTGGGATCGTCGCTAGGGTCAGCGGGGACGAGCGGCCCGTTCCTTGCCCACTAAGTTCACGTTAATCTGAGCCTCATTGACGCAGATGCCACGCAAAAAATGCTCACGCCGAGAGCAGGCAAAATAAGGAGCCTACACAAAATCAAATCGCGTCAATCACAAGATGTATAATCAACTGTGTTTTTTCGTGCATCTGTAGAATTGAATCGGTAGTTAGTATGTGCCATGCTAAGATGAGGCGAGAAAACCGGAACGAGTATTGAATACCTACCCATTAAAATGATATCCCCGCCTCTCGACTGCCATTCGCATTCGCAAACTCCCCTTCACATCTGTTTCGATATTTTCTTCACGATGTGCGAATACACGACAACCACCCAAGCATATACCCTCTCCAAGGAAAGGCTGGTGAAGCATCACGTCCGGGTTGAGGTTTAAATGCTATGCGAGAAGGGACAGTGTGCTCGCCAGCACTGCACAGATTCAACGAAAGCCAAGGATGCTCTCATAGGGCCCTCGAGAACAGCCGGGGACTGTCCCACTTGCATATCCAATTCCGTGGTCATTATTGTAAGCGTTTGTCGAGCGTCTACAATTAAGTGGTGACCTAGTTAACCGTGCTTTCCAGAAATACGCCAACGAACAAAGCTTTCGGAAAGACCGAGCGAGAGCTGATGAAACTGGACTGGGGAGGTTGAGGAATTCAGTTACGATGGAGTAGCTTCCCTCCAGCCTACAGCCATAGACCTTGGAACACTATCCTTCAGACGCTGTTCAATTTGACCGATGTCTATGACAATCTCACCAGCATCCACATATTGCCCAGTCCAACACTTTGTAATCACCTCTCCCAACGTCAAATTTCCTACCTCTGGATATTGGTCCGCATCGAACAGCTCCTCAAGCTCGCCATCATTTTTATCATCGTACGGCTCGTACGTTGTCTCTATCTCGTATAGCATCGAGCCGACTGCGAACAGTTCGGATTGAATGGAGGGGTGCGTGATAGACAACTTTGGATGTGTGGAATGCGCACTAGGTGCCACCGTGGGCTCGGAGCCATCGAG
>JABCKB010001221.1:0-24464 GCA_013184455.1 Fusarium continuum
TGTCTAAAAACCGTCCCCTCCCCGTAGGTAGCATAAACCAGGTGAGGCGGCCGCGCTCTCGTTTGATCTTGTATGTGAATGTAGATCCTCAGTTGCGCAGCCAGACCCTTATTTCTATTCTTCAGACCTCAACAGTTGACTTTTCACCCACAAGCACTCTGACATATGAGTACGCAAACCGAGTCCAATGTTTTGCACCTCAGTCTCCAAAACAATGAACAATGAGTATAACCCAAAGTGGCATATTTAAGTAAACAGCATTGCCATTGGTGGTGTAACTCTTCATCTATCTATCGGACTTAAGGCACTGTCCTACTTCTTTTAGTCTGTGTATATTAGGCGTGATTAAAAGCCATATGTCTACAACATGGCCCGACTATTTTAACCCTACCCCAGCTGCATGTTGGCCAACTCCTTAAAGCTAGTAATAGCCTCTCGCCAAAAAACGCCTAACCTGGGGAAAGCAATACTGACACATGTCGTCGAATTTTAGAGCGCCATCACATATTGACGACGCTAGGGTTGATATCTTAGACTTCTCCTCGGCTCGCTGAGTATGAAGGTGTTTGCCTGACTCTTGAGCTTAAATGGTCGGTTTGTTTTAAGCGAAGCCTTTAGCGAGCTGCCAGAAGTTGTCCATCTTAGTTCGGGCCAAGGCATCTCTCGCTTCCGAGTCTGTTTCGCAGACCTTACTTCCCCACTTCCTGAATGCTCGCGCCTTCTCTTCGCCCTCAAAAACGAGCTTGCATTCGTTCATCGACATGTCCTTGAGCTCGCCGTTGTCCTTTTCTGCGAGAAGCCAGTCGCGAGTGGAGCTCTGTTTTCCGTCTCGGTCTCTTGACGGCGTATTCTCGGTCCAGTCGATTCGGTTAAGCATAAGCTTCTTGTATTTTTTAATACTCCATTCACCTCCCTCCACAATCACCAGGCTGAATTTGGGGTGCATGATGCACGTTCCTGTTAGCGCCAGTTGCTCAGCATTGACGCCAATCTTATATCGATGTTGCCCGTTAGCCAGACTTCCAATCTTGAAGACCAGCATGTGGATTCCCTTTTCAGCATCTTTTTGTTGGTTTGTAGAAAGCTTCTCATGTTTCTGCTCCTTGGTGAGCTTTCTCTCCTCGTTTGATTCGACATGTCTTTGGTGACGTTCCGCAATTTCACGATTCACTCGTGCCTCAACGGCAGTGGGATCCTTGACAGCAACTGCACACATATTAGCATGTGATTGGACAAACATGAATGCATGATTTGCTTACCATCACCAAGAACTCGCATCAGGTTGCCCTTCTTGACTTTGGGAGGCGGCGCGGGTACCAATCCCAGACGAATCTTGGCTTGCATCTCCTTCAACTCGGCCATTCTGCGCTGTCGTCTGAGTTTGGCTTGTTCCCTCGATGTCAAGAACATCGGCTTAGCAGCCGGAACATGACTATCTTGTGGTGGTTCGAGGGCAACTGGATGCTGAATGTATTCGGTGATGATGCTGTCGGGTGTCGTGAGTTTGAGTTTCGACGAGTCATCTAGCACATCGTAACTCCCTCCATCAACAAGTCCTTCATCCCACCACTCGATCTCCGGGGGCGCATCCACAACGAAATTCCTTTCCACATCCAGATCGTCATCAATACCGGCCTTTCGGGTTTGCTCCGCAATTCGCTTCTTCATCGCCTCAAGGGCGGCCTGTCGACGTAGAGCATTGGCTTGAGCAATGTATTTGCCTTTTTGGTTGAAGACGAGCGATCGAGACTGGCGTGATTTACCTCCACCTGGTTGTGTGGAGAGATTAAGATCATAGTAAGGGTTTTCTCCGCTTTCTCTATTGACTGAACTTGGCCTAAATGCATCTTGCGACCGGGGTTTATCTACTCGCGCGCTCGAGGGCGTTGGTATCGATTCTTTCGATTTGCTTGGGGCTTTGAATGATCCCAGATCCTCTAAAGCAGGATGAAGGCCAACGTTCAAACCGCCCTTTGCTTTGCTGGTTCCGATTGCTGCGGCGACACGAGCTTTGAGTGCAGCCATTCTGTCTGCGGCGGACTCGGTCTTTTGCACTCTCGATGAGGCATCTCGACGAGGACCGAGGCCAGGAGACTGACTGTTACGATCCATAGCTGCGATTTAACCAAGTGGCTGATGGTAATGTTGGGATTACAGTTGCAACAGCTGCTTCAAGCTGTGCAGGGCCCTTGGATGAATGAAGAAATTCCGCTCGAAATCCGTATCGATGATTCGAAGCCTCGCTCGAGTGCGTTTAGATGGTTTAGCGATCGTGGGGTGTTCAGTAATGTGCATGAAACCGGGTCTTCAGAAGATGATGCAAATGATAGCAACGCATGGAGACGCTCTGAGTCGCGTGCAACTCTGAATGCATACGGTTGGGCCTTAATTCTGCCGCCCTGCACCGCCAAAAATTTGTTCTCTCGCAGTGATCCCCACTACCGACCTGCCTGCCTGCACGATTTACCTTCATTTCGCATACTGAGCTGAGGAATGGATTTCGTCAGTTAACCCAAAGACGTCGCTCAATCGCCAAGTTCTTCGCTCGAGAGAGCGACAATATTGCCACCATGAATATCGCACAGCCGATCTCGTCCGGGGTGGAAAGCGTCGAGTTTACATTCTTGTCCCCAATGGAAATCCGATCAATCTCTGTTAAGCGAATCGAGAACGAAAATACTTTCGACTCTCTTCTTAATCCCGTGCCAGGCGGTCTCTATGATTCTGCTCTCGGCTCTTGGGGTGATGCGCCGTAAGTTTCGATCAATTTTAGGTTAAATTGACCAGAATAGACTCTTACAATCCAACTAGATGCACTACATGCAACCTGAACCAGGCTACATGCCCTGGTCATGCTGGCCACATTCAACTCCCCGTGCCAGTCTATCATCCGGTCTTCATGGACCAGGCTTATCGACTTCTGAAAGCCACCTGCGTTTACTGCAAAGGTTTCCGACTTCCTCAAAAGGAACTACACAAATACGTGTGCAAGCTGAAACTTCTTCAACATGGTCTGATCCAAGAAGCTCACTTGGTGGGTGTCATTGGCGAGAACGATTTGGCCATTGAACTGGGAAACTTCTCCGAGTTAGAGAGTGAGGCAGAAGAGGAGGGCGATAGCAACTCGATTGACAGTGTAACTCGCGCAAGAGACAAGTACGTTGATAAGTGTCTCCGCGGTATCAAGATCAAGCGAGGCGACACAAAGAGAGGGAAACACGAAGGCTCGAGCGAGATGCGCCGTGAGATCATCAAGGAGTTCCTTTCTGAAATCACCAAGCGGAGGGTTTGCGCCAGCTGTGGTGGCATTTCTCCTTCATACCGCAAGGATCGATTCGTCAAAGTTTTCGAGAGATCTCTATCCGATAAGGAGAAGGCCAAGATGGCTATGAAGAATTTCAAGCAAGCGGATGCCATGGCTAGAGTCCATCAAACCACAACAAAACAGAAGCCTGATGACTACTCATCTGACGAGGGTGTTGCAGACGTGGCCTCTCCAACTCGTGAGAAGTCGCGTGTTGATGGATATGCTGCCGATCAGGACGCGGAAATGCTGGATGTCGATACAGCTACTTCTTCTGCTCCACAGCGATATATCAGCGCCTTGGAGGTTCGGGCCCGCCTGAACGAGCTGTTTACCAAGGAGCAAGAATTGGTTTCCCTCCTGTATAACGCAAAACCCCCAACCCGAAGTTCTACAAAGGTCACTCCTGATATGTTCTTTTTGACGACCATACTAGTTCCTCCCAATCGTTACCGTCCCGAAGCCCGAACAGGCGAGTCTGATGTCTCCGAAGCTCAACAAAACAGTCTCTATAAGAACATCCTTCGAGGCTGCGCGATGATTGCCCGACTCCACAGGCAGCTGCAGGAGGAGCGAGCAGATGTCAACCAACTGCATCAGGCCTCGGCGGAGCTACAAGAGTCGATTAATGCGCTCATCGACAAGAACAAAAATCCTGTTCAAGGTGCTGCGGCGAAGCGCAATGAGGACGGTATCAAACAGAAGCTCGAGAAAAAGGAGGGTCTTTTCCGAAAGAATATGATGGGTAAGCGTGTCAACTACGCCGCTCGAAGTGTCATTTCACCCGATCCCAATATTGAGACCAACGAAATCGGTGTGCCACCTGTCTTCGCCAAGAAGTTGACATACCCCGAGCCTGTGACAAGCCACAACTTCCGCGACATGCAACAAGCAGTCATCAATGGTGTGGATAAATGGCCTGGCGCTTTCGCGATCGAGAACGAGAACGGCCAGATCGTTAACCTTAGAAACAAGTCAGTCGACGACCGTGTATCTCTAGCTAACCAGCTGCTCGCTCCCACAAGCAGCAGCGCTGCTCGAACAAGGAACAAGAAGGTCTATCGTCACCTGACAAATGGTGATGTTGTTCTGATGAACCGACAACCGACACTTCATAAGCCGTCCATCATGGGCCATCGAGTCCGAGTTCTTCCTGGCGAGAAAACAATTCGAATGCACTACGCCAACTGCAATACATACAACGCCGACTTTGATGGTGATGAAATGAACATGCATTTCCCGCAGAACGAAGTCGCCCGAGCCGAAGCCCTACAGATTGCCGACACTGACCACCAGTACCTCTCTGGCACCGCTGGAAAGCCTCTTCGTGGCCTTATTCAGGATCACATCTCTGTGTCCGTAGCCCTGTGTAACCGCGATGCTTTCTTTACCAAGGGTGATTATCAACAGCTGGTCTACAACGCATTGCGTCCTGAAAGTGGTCACATCGTCGGCGAGAGAATCGAGCTTGTTGCTCCGGCAGTGATTCGACCTGTTGCTAGGTGGACCGGCAAGCAAGTCATCACCACCATCCTGAAGAACATGCAGCCCCCCAACTGCGGCGGGCTTTGCATGAAGGCAGAGACGCAGATTAAGGCAGGTCAGTGGGGTAAGAACTCCGAAGAAGGCACCGTTTTGATCCAGGATGGCGAATTCATCACCGGAATTCTCGATAAGTCGCAGATTGGCCCCAGCTCCGGCGGCGTCATCCATGCCGTTCATGAGATCTACGGCCCGGCTGTGGCGGGTAAGCTGTTGAGTGGTCTCGGCAGATTGCTCACAAGATACCTCAATATGCGAGCTTTCTCTTGTGGTATGGATGATTTGAGACTCACACCTGAAGGAGAACGGGCTCGACGAGAAGCGCTTTTGCCTGCCGACTCGGTAGGCCTCAAAGTAGCGTCTTCCTACGTTTCCCTCGAGCAAAACCCCGGTCCCAGAGATCCTCTGCTCCTAGAGCGTCTTGAGGAAGTGCTACGCGACGACAGCAAACAGGAGGGTCTAGATCTTCTGATGAAGGAAGGACTCAGCGGCATCACGGACAAGATTCAAACTGCCACGATGCCTATCGGGCTGGAGAAGGCCTTCCCCTTCAACCAGATGCAAGCCATGACAACATCTGGTGCCAAGGGATCTAGAGTCAACGCTTCCCTAATTTCCTGCAACCTTGGTCAGCAGGTTCTAGAAGGTCGACGTGTGCCTATTATGGTCAGTGGCAAGTCACTGCCGTGCTTCAATCCTTTCGAAACCCATGCCCGCGCTGGTGGCTATATTGTGCAACGCTTTCTTACGGGCATCCGACCTCAGGAGTATTATTTCCATCACATGGCCGGTCGAGAAGGTCTGATCGACACTGCAGTCAAGACATCTCGTTCTGGTTATCTGCAGCGATGTGTTATCAAGGGTATGGAGGGTCTGACTGTTGCGTACGATACCACCGTGCGAGATGCTGATGGCTCCATGATCCAATTCTTGTATGGCGAGGATGGTCTTGATGTATCTAAGCAGAAGTACTTGACTGATTTCAGCTTCATCTTGGAGAACGTTACCTCGGAGGCTGCGCAACTCCGATACGATCCCAGCGTCGGAGAGCGGCTGGGGATGCACCGAGATTCTATCACTAAATACATGAAGAAGGCCCTAAAGCACTCCAACATCAACGATCCTAAGGCTCAGGACCCGCTTTCAGGTCTATTCAACCCTGCCACAACCGCCTTTGCTACATCTGAGAACTTCTACAAGGCCATGACTTCATACCTGAAGGCGAACAAGGATGGTCTTGTCCGAGACAAATCGGACAAGAACAGGCTCGCACTCTCGCGTGTGAGCCTCAACAAGAAGAACGCGGAGATGCTTTTTGCGATGAAATACCTACGATCTCTTGTCGAGCCTGGAGAAGCTGTTGGCATCGTAGCCGGTCAATCTGTTGGTGAACCTTCAACACAGATGACACTGAACACATTCCATTTGGCTGGTCATTCTGCCAAAAACGTCACGCTGGGTATTCCTCGACTGCGAGAAATTCTCATGACCGCCAGCGACAAGATTTCCACGCCAGCCATGTCCATCTATCCAATCGAGGAGATGTCTGCGGAAAATGCGGAGATTTTTGCCAAGTCTATCTCAGTATTGCCTCTCGGCTATATCCTCGATAGCATCAAGGTCGAGGAGAAGGTTGGCCGTGGCAAGCTTTACGGTTCGGCCAAGATTTACCAGTTCGACCTCAAGTTCTTCGACTCGAACGAGTATACGAAGACTTATGCCATCAGTATCTCGGACGTCGTCGATGCAGTTGAGAGGAAGCTACTCCACCGACTACTGGCTCTTGTGAAAAAGGACATCAAGAAGCGACAGACCCACTCCACAATGGCCACCCCCGAGGTTGGCGTCAAGGCTGGTGTCGTGGAAACAGCTGCTCCAGATGCTGAGGCTGCAGCCAATTTCGACGTTGACGACGATGACGAAGGCGATGATGACGCGACAAATGCCAAGCAGCGTGCCAACAGGAGCGAGGCAGTATCATATGGTCCCAATGATGACGACGACGATGCCGTTCAGCAGGAGATGGAGCAGGACGCCGCCGATGTCGACGCGGATGACGAAGGCTTTAGTGGCAGTCCGCAACAAGGAGATGAGGGGGAGGATGGCATGGACGGTGATGGTGTCAGCTGGTCTACAATGACACGGACTAACCGTGTTCTCGAGGCATATGCTGAGGTCACAGATTTCGAATTTGACGAGAAGCATGGAACCGATTGCAGCTTCACGCTTGAGTTCGACTCGAGTATTCCGAAGGTCCTCATGCTCAACCTTATCCAGGATGCCGTGAAGAAGACCGTGATTCAGGAGATATCTGGTGTCGGAGCCTGTACCTTCGTCGAGGAGAAGGGCACAAAGGTCATCCACACTGCTGGTGTGAACTTGCAGGCGATGCAGAGGTATAGCGATTTTATCGACCCCAACCGCATCCAGACCAACGATATCTCTGCCGTGCTAGCAGTGTATGGTGTTGAGGCGGCCCGACAGAACATTGTGCAGGAGTTGGCAGGTGTCTTCGGATCTCATGGCATCAAGGTTGATAACCGTCATCTGAATCTCATCGGAGATCACATGACAAGGAATGGTGGGTTCACGCCATTCAACCGAATGGGTTTGAAGGGCAATGTCAGCCCGTTTACAAAGATGAGTTTCGAGACGACGCTGGCCTTCCTCAAGGATGCTGTGCTGGATGGTGACTGGGATGATCTGTCTACGCCAAGTGGTCGGTTGGTGATGGGTAGACTAGGAAAGGTTGGCACAGGTGGATTTGATGTTTTGGCGCAGCTTCCTACATATCATGTTGATTCATTGGCGTAATTAGGTCAGTAAAAAGAGTAGATGCAACGAATTTGATTATTTATCCCTTTAAGCTCCACAGCCCTTCGGGGGGTCACTTTGCTATATCGGAAAGACTTTTGATTTAGTAGCAGTATAACCAGGACCATAGGTATCACTGGTTTCTTATCCTTTGGTTGGTTTGATACCCCTGTCTGGCCGACTTGAAGGGCTGTACCGTTTAAAGGGATAAGTTGTCTTATTCTAATAGGTGCCCATGACACACCCTTCCGCCAATCACGATGTGCTTGCGTGCACGCATGCATGCCATTACAATTATTAGCAGTCTCAAACCCGAAAATTGTGGTTCTAAACATAAAACCCCTCCGTAGTGCATGACGACGCGAGCCTTAATCGTGTCTTTCGGGGACAATTAAATGAGCAATAGAGATAAGTCGTGTGGCTCTCTGGGGTAAGGTTGTGATGGCGTGGCATCATCCTTGGTGTTGGGGCATGTAAGCAGAAAGTTTAGCAGAAGCATGTACTAACATGAGCCATCTGCGGTACACAGCCAAATCCAATCAAACGTGCGATAGCTATAAACACCGCCGGTTTAGTAGAGCACGTCCTGTCCAAAGACATGGTCTAACATTGCGCGTGTGCGAGCGCGGTGGCTACTGTAATATTGAAGTCTATCGGCAATCACACGAGGAACAACATTTAATGATCAAAGACCAGTGGTCAATTGTAGGGCAGCTTAATTAGCATGCCGTGTAGTATACATCCCAACTGTAAGAAAACATTTGTTCCTCGTGAACGCCTTGATTGTCCCCTAACCATGATATCCCTCGTGTCAAAGCAAAAAGTCGTGATCCTCCCAAATACTCATTGGCAGCGTTTAGTTGCGCTCGCCTCGGAGGCGGCGGGCCAGCTGGATGTCCTTGGATTGGATGGTCACACGCTTGGCGTGGATGGCGCAGAGGTTGGTGTCCTCAAAGAGGGAGACGAGGTAGGATTCGACGGACTCCTGAAGGGCACCAATGGCGGAGGACTGGAATCGAAGATCGGACTTGAAATCCTGAGCAATCTCACGCACCTGTTCATCCGATGTTAGCATGTGCCAAAGAATGTTGTCTGAATGTGTTAGCACTCACCAAACGCTGGAAAGGGAGCTTTCGGATGAGGAGCTCAGTGGACTTCTGGTATCGTCGGATCTCACGGAGAGCGACGGTACCAGGCTTGTAGCGGTGAGGCTTCTTGACACCACCGGTGGAGGGGGCGGACTTGCGAGCTGTTGAAGTCAGTGACGGATGTTCGTCTTAGAAGACGCGTGTCGCGCCAAGTCGCAGCGAATGACTTACCAGCCTTAGAGGCGAGCTGCTTGCGAGGGGCCTTTCCGCCAGTGGACTTTCGGGCTGTCTGCTTAGTGCGAGCCATTGTTGAGATTATGTGAAGATGAAGATAAACTTATTGGGTTGTGGTTGTGGTTGATGGTTGTTGTTGTTGTGGGGTGGAAAGCTGAAGTGGGTGTGTGATGCAGAAGGAAAATTTCGAGAGAGAGCAGGCGGGGGGATTCCTTTATACCTGTGGCTAGCTGCGGCGGCTGATCTGAACGCGGTGGACCGTGCGCGCTGATTGGGGTGCGATTTTTGCAATCACCACCGAAAATGGAAAAATGGGGCCTGTTAAATCGTGTCTGCCACTTGGGTGGAAAACCTGCACGCGTGCTGAATTACCATTGGCCCAAAATTCCTCCGCATAACTGCAATGCCCCACGCTTATCACCCGCTCATTGAACTGATCTGATCTGGATTTGCCAGGCAGCCAATGATGAAATTCGTGAGTCAAATTTGGATGGACAGGCAAGGCAGTCAAGCAGGCACCCGACGACTGAGGCAAAAAAACGACCCGGGGAAACGGGTCACACTCTGGGGAACATGTATCTCATCTGCTATCATTATGTGCGTCTATGCATCTGTCAAGGATATACAAGTTTTATTTTGTGTTCGTTTACATATTGCGCAGCTGTAGTAACCTTGGTGCTCGTGAATACCCCTTTTGAGCAATGACTGTATGTATTGCTTCGATATTCAATACGCAAACCGTGATGCTTCGTTGCTTCGCATTTGGGCATTGCTTGCAAATGCATGTCTGACATACTACGAAATTCTACAAAATTTTAATTGTTGCTGAGTCGTTCGGACCAGTGGTTAGGGACTATATGGGTTGTTTAGGCGTGCGTACTTAATCGAGCTCATCATGGCTGAGTTACGTGGTGCCACACTTGAGTAACTTTTTTTCTTCTTTCGGTTTTTTGTATCTAGTTAAAATTTTACATAACCTCCAATAATGAACAATTTAGAGCCATTTAAAACTGACGCAAAAAACATAGAGGCAACTAACACAGCATTAGCAGAACTCGTTCTTACCACACTGCTCACAGGTGCAACATGCGAACCAGGCTTAAACGTTCTCAACAGACAACCCTACCCTGAACAGCTCGAAACTTGACGCTTGACGGGACAATGGTACATAGCGGGCGGGTTTAGACTAATTGGCCTGGAAGCTTGTTGCTGTTACCGCCCCGCTTTCGAAAATCAACGCAGGCATTTTTTTTTAATTCGTTCGCGCATTTTCTTTTCGCGTCACAGCTCACTGATCGCGTCGCCTGGCAGGGATTAAGATCACAGAGTGGGTCTAGCTAACTGATCCCGAAATGGCCCACTTGTACTTAACCTCTCCCACTCCCACTCCTCATCGAACATCTCATAAACAAACACTTGCATCTCTCGTCTCTACATATATTCCACAACTGCATTCATCAAGCGTGTAAACCCTTCCACACACAAACTACCTTTTATAACTTGATCACCATGACTGGACGTAAGTAATATACTGCCTTACACTATATCAAGTTCGGCCGTTGCATGCTCAACAGCGACACGTCTTTGACAACGCGCTCAACGAACTTCGCGCTAACATCATACAGGCGGCAAGGGCGGCAAAGGTCTCGGCAAAGGAGGCGCCAAGCGTCACCGAAAGATCCTACGAGACAATATCCAGGGCATCACCAAGCCCGCCATCCGACGTCTCGCTCGTCGAGGCGGTGTCAAGCGTATCTCTGCCAGTATGTCACCGATTGTGCATCTCACCTACCATGAATCATCTAACCAGCCGGACAGTGATATACGAGGAGACCCGTGGTGTCCTGAAGACCTTCCTCGAAGGCGTCATCCGTGATGCTGTTACATATACCGAGCACGCCAAGCGAAAGACCGTCACTTCTCTTGATGTTGTGTATGCCCTGAAGCGACAAGGCCGTACCCTCTATGGTTTCGGTGGCTAGGAGCATTTGGGTTTCGTTTTTTGTTTTACATGTCTGTTACGAATATTTGCGGCCGGGTGCTCGCAGAGCAGGGCCACGCAGGGTGTTTCATGATGACAAATGGGTCTGGTCTTGTTTTATTTTTGGGTGTTGCATATCATAAGGGAAATAGGGGACTTCACTGGCGGATAATCAAACATACCTCGACGTGCAAGTGCTAAGTTGTTCTCGTGTATATTATGACATTGATACGATTGTAGATAGACGCGTGTGTTTCGCGCAATCCGCCATCCAGTCGATCGTGTTCATAGCCGCTCTATGAACCATCGACGCGGGCGGGTGGCACGTCCTAGCGACGTATTCGCTCCCAGTTAGATTGGGGTCATTCATGAACACTGCATGGTACTACTGCGACTTGTTCGACTACATCAATAGGAATTAACTCGTGCACACATTACCATGTAATTAGTGCAAATTAATGGAAATTTTGGGCTTTGTATCGCGATAGAAAGGTTTGCAAAACCTCCCATCTGTTGACTAGAGTGTTTTCCCCCGTTTCCCTGATATACACCTCGTGAATCAGATTATATATTTAACTCTATCCGATGGCTTAATTTAATAGACCGAGTGCTATAGTCTTAATAGTCCCAAGACACATTAGATAGGCTACTAGTTTTAAATGTATGGTTTTATATATCTGTGTTATAGTTGTTGTTTATTCTCTGTCAGGGGCTTTACCCTAGAGCGTAATACCTAAGAGGACTTTTATAATTTAAAGTCACTCTTTATTAGTTATTATATGACCTCGATTGATAAGTCACACCCTTGCGTGTTCCGCCTAATTCTTATTAGCTTTTTAATATCGAGGCTGGATCTTAAGCTCGGAATGTGTAAGAAGACAAATGCAATACGGGTTGGTGCCTAAATAAATGCGACTCTGGAACAGTCTGATCCCGTCTTCTACTTACCAAACATCTTGGCAGATGGAGCCGGAGAGGCATGAACAGCCCAAACACACGTTAGTAATCGGTTACAGTATAGATTACAGAAAGAACAGATGCATATATGCCTGCTTGATACAGTAGATTAATCGTCGGACATAACTCGTGCCCTGTTAATCGGCCGAATTTATCGGACCACGGAGCCTACGGGTGGCGAGACCAAATGATCGTCGGGTCTGGACCACGTGGAGGTAGACCAAAATTAGAGGCCGGTGCATAGGAATCCGGGGGGGAGGATTTTATACTAAGGTATGTTGAGGAAATTAGGACTGTAACCTCCGCTTAGACTGATTCTAAATAACCAATTCAGGCTTAGAAGTGTGGCTGTGTGACGAATCAATTATAAATTACTTTGAGAACAAGATCAGAGACGGATGAGTAACAGAAATAAGGGCTTTAGCTACCGGTGCTACTAGGCCGATCCTTGCGCTAAGGCTTATCGTTGAGATTTGCGTGCATGAGACCCCCACACGGACAAGCCGAACAGTAGAAGCTGGAACATAAAGATCAGATCTGAATGGTCCGATATGTTAAATCCATAGAGGACATAAAAAGGGAAATGTGAGACTTAATGCATAGAAGAATTATAGAACATACATGTTCTCCGGAGAAATGTCTTGCCCACTGGGCCAGTATTAGCTAGTCCTGTTGAGAGTGGAAAATATACTGTGTGTCTGCTTGCGGCTTTCCGCAATGTAGTACAAGCACAGGTCCTGTTTCACACGAGATTCTTATTATACCTCAGGCTTGTCAACGATTAGTAATGTGGAAAGACAGCATTTCGAGGATTGAAGAGCCGGATGGCTGGGAACGCTGCGACACGCAAATTGTGTCAAAATTTTGATCTAACAAGCCAAATTACCATGTTTTTCGCTTCCCTGTCAACTCCTCATCGAGCGGCGGTAACTACGAGCGGCAGGTTTCTAAGCAAATTTTTATATATCTAAACAGTTATACACGCTGAGATGCTAGGACTCGAAATGTAAACGGCAGATCGCCCGGCCTCAGCCGCCGCCATTGCGGGTCCCTCGGCCGGCAGCCCTACTCGGGCTCAACAGAAACAAACAGTAGCAAAGCTATACACTTAGAGCAAATGGCTTACTTACTGAGGTATTCAGCTGTAGGACTACCTTGGTAAGTAGAATCTATTACATGTTCTCGGACCGGGGAAGCACGATCGAGACGAGCATGGCGTGTAGCTCGCTGCCGACACGATGCGACCATCCGTCACTGGATGCAGTCAGAAGCTTTATGCTGCGAGTCACCTCAACACAATGCTTCGAATTTCACATTTAGCATGTTGAGTGAGAGTGAGCCTATGATAGGGTCAAGTTTTGCGTCAACGGGCCGTAGAAGGACCATCTATAACATCCTGGTCCCAAACTGCTGGGATTTCACACCCTCTGACTGTGAGTTTAGCGATGGGAATGATTTGTGACATCCCGTATTGTCTTGTTAACTAGAGTCACACGCTCCCCTCAACATCTAGATTGGGAAGTGCTGTCCGAAATCCAAGATCCAGATTTACCATTGAAGTTAGGACAATGAATTAGCCGCGTACCGGGAGGCCCGTTATCCTAGCTAGATACGTTCAGGTAGCTTAGTCTTGCGAAGAAAAAAAAAAGACAGCGGCTTTTGGTGGAACGTAGTCGATCTAGGCATGGGCTACACCTGAGCCTGTGGCTTGGTAAATCTTGAGCCACACATTCTGATTGGCCAAGGCACCAGCTCCGATAGAATCCGACGGCCGGTAGCGGATCGGTCAAGCCGAGAGCGCGCTGCCACGCATCCACGGGACATGTTTCGAGATCTGCTTGTCCTATCACGATGGTTCCTTACATGGTTCATTATACTTTTTGGACCGGGAAGTGTGACTAGGTTCGGTCACTGCGTTGCGTGAGCATAGCTCTAAGTATGAATAGGACGAAGAAAAATTTTCTTGTTTTGGTGCTTTTACCCTGCCTGGCCGTCTTCACCGTACTAAGTGGTTTCTGCTGGGAAAACATACATGCAAGGTGCTGCGCTGAATCAAGTAGAGGAGGAGACACATGGTTGGTCACCCCATTGAGCGTGTCATACGACGAGAAGAAGGGATTTTAGCTCCCTCCCGACTCATGCTCACCAGACTCGACAAGAATGGATAGCTTATCTAAAGTTACAGTCTGGCGTACTCCGTAGAATCACAATGAATCAACGTACGACAGCACATCTCATGTGACCTGGATATAGACTCATCATGTGATTACAAATAGCGGGACGGATTTCATACAAAGCGTGGCGAAATAAGAATTGTGGCTGTGGTTGCCAGATTACAAACCATAGATGTGGCTGTGCTAGTATTTTACGCCAGCGGGTGGGTGCCAGAAAAACCGGGATTTATAACTCACAGTAACGGATGATGATATTAATACTCAATCAGGTCTCGGCTATTCCTTCTGTCATCCCGGCTGCATATTTTTGTCACATTTCTTTAGATTCCCGGTTTTATTGGAACCACCAGGTCGGGTAGGGACTTGGGCGAGCAGAAAATGGAGGATCGGCGGGGCTGGACTACGTCAGTGGATACGCTCAACAGGTCGAGAAAAACTTGAGTGTGTGCTAGGCTAGGCTAAGATTTTCCCAAGCAGCGTCAGAGGTTAAAGGCATTGGGAGAGCCTATTGGGCACTGACTCTGATGGGCCCTTTCGGCGTCAGAGCCCTGCAACCTCGGGTGCAAGCTGGCCTTGGCCTTTGGGACCTGGACCTTGAACAAACCTAAATGATACGTACCCTCTTTACTTGTACTCCACTGTACGGGCACCTGTGGATTCCCGGAGTGCGCTTGCCCACTGCGGGAGGCTTGAGGGGCTTTGACATTGGGAGGGAGTCTCAAGTTCAATTAGTCAAATCTCGCGCTTCGTTTTACTCGTCTCGCGAGAGAAGAAGAGCAGGGGAAAAAAAGAGAAAAAAAAAAAAGGGAAGAAATGTAAGTGATGGGCATATTTGAAATCGCAAGGTGTTGAGTGTTGAAACAAGCAGTAAGTGTATCCTTCGAGAAGCAACCGGAAGCAGCCTGAAGATCATCAGTCATAGGTCATATCGATGGGGGATCCAGACATCAACAGCATCATCCATGATCAATCAGCCATTATTCATTAAAAAGGACACTGCGTAGTATAACTGTCAATCCGCCGCTGACCTAGGTAAAACGAAGAAAACGGCTTTGGCCTGATGATAATCCACACGCCATCACTTCACTACCTCACGACCTTACGTCCCACACCCCACACACATCCCCCTTCACCCAAGAGTCATCACGCCCACACCACCCTTACACATCCCGGGTTACATACCGCATCGACCTCACACCTGTTGCTTTTTCCAGGTCGGTACCAGGGTACAAGAGGGCCAGTCATAGTATTTTCAGATCCCGGCCTCGGGTTCTGCCCTGTGCATCATCAAGTGGGCCAAGGGTCTTTTAAGTCTCGGCTGGGCGGGGTGTACACAGGGACTGTATCGACACCAGTCTCCATCATCTGTCTTTTGGCTTCCATCTACCTTACTCCTAGGTGTTCCTCTGGACGGTCCCTGCTTTCTTAAAAGGCGAGCCTTCCCGCCTTTTGCCACATCTCCCCCAACCTTAAACACAACTTGTCTTTACAATATCATCATGTTATCGATCCCTCGACTACACCAGCAGCAACAACTTCAACTTCAACAACAGTTCCAGCACAACTCTTCCGACTCTCAACAGCAACATCCTTACGCTCAAAACTGCCACGCCGAATATAACTCTACCGCATACTCGAATCTTCCTAGGTCGGATTACGACGAGGAGATCGCTGCTTTGAGCCATCAACTTCCTACCGACCTCATGCAGCCCGAAGCTTGGGGAGCACTCGCCCAGCAGACTCCCAGGTTCTCTCGCGGGGCTCATCAGCGCGAGTCTTCTTTGTCTTCTCTTGGGTCTTCTACCGCAGGACCTGCTTCTCCCTTCAACCACAACACGTCAAATCCTCAGATTGCAATCACCGACACCAACGACCACAGTCACCCTTCATACTATCATTTGGCCAAGTCAATGGCTCCCTACTCAGGATACCAGACCTGTGGGGGCATGGAACAGCAGGCTATGCCTGAGATGGCATATCCAATTGCACTCTCGGGCCCTGGTAGCAAGCCAAGAATGGACAGGGGTCTGATGCAAGCTCCCGAGTTTTCTGGTGGCCAAACACGCTCACATCCTGCCTCGGTTGCGAGTTCTATCGCAGGTGACTCACCTGCTACTCCTATTGCAGGCGAAGCCGAGAACGTAGAGAGAAGAAGAAAAGGTAATACCTCGCATTCCAGTGGAGGCCTCAATGACACAAGCTCACACTCTTGCTTCCCAGGCTATCCCAACGCCCCAAAGCTTGACAGAACCATGACAGACATCTATGCAGACGAGCTTTATAGTCCTAACTTTGCAATCACATCTACACCACCTTCACAAGCTCAGGCGTCAGTGTCACCGACGAACGATGTCTTTAGCCAGCGGCTTCATGCGGCTAACAGCCAGCATCTCAGTGCTGCTCACTCGCCAGCCTCCAGCACTTCGCGAGACAGGTCACCATTCCGAACTGGCTCACCTCTGGCACCAGCACCAGCTCACGATTTTGGTAACTCTGGAATATCGCAGAATTTGCCATTCAATAGTGCCCAGCGCATGCGCGAACAAAGCAAAGCCCAACAAGACGCACAGTTCATGCGGCAGCAGATGAATATGAAGCAAGAGCCTGAGACTCCCAAAACCATCTCCCCCAAGGACGCCATCCTCGAGTTCAATGAGTCAGAGGGTGACAATAATTTTCCTTTGTTTCCTCAAGGATCATCTGGCTTCGATATGGACCAATTTCCGAAGTCCATGATTGGCCCTGGATCGCAAGAGTCGATGCATGATGCTGGTGCCCACGGTCACTATAACTTCCTCCCCTCACACGCAACTAGCGGCATTGTTGTGCCTCAGCAGTACCCATTTATCGCACATTCTCGAATCAGCCACGAGACACCTCCTCGTCTGAGTTCTGCTGGATCCAGTTCAAACGAATCGCGAAACACCACTCCTGCGACGCGTCCTAGCAGTACTGCCGCCGATGGCGGCACATACACCTGCACATATCACGGTTGCACTTTGCGGTTCGACACTCCAGCACAACTCCAGAAGCACAAGCGGGAAGGTCACCGCCAGACGCAGACGCTTGGCCCTACCCGGCCTCGCGACATGGGCATGACATCCACGTTACTGAACAGTCAGGCTGGGCCCCATCGTTGTGACCGGATCAATCCGAGCACGGGTAAACCTTGCAACACCGTCTTCTCCAGACCATATGATCTTACCCGACACGAAGATACCATTCACAACGCTCGCAAGCAAAAGGTGCGATGTGATCTTTGCACCGAGGAGAAGACGTTCAGCCGTGCGGATGCTCTCACAAGGCATTACCGGGTGTGCCACCCGGACATGGAACTCCCAGGCAAGCACCGGCGACGCGCTGGCGCTTGAGTAGCGCCGCGCTGCGCATGGCTCATAATGCCAGCATAGAGTTTCGGAGATAATACTCCTTGGGAAACAACCCCTGGATCCCGTTTGAAGTTTACCAGACAATTGGCGGAGGTTAGGTTCCGATTCCTGCACGCAACAAAGATGATGCTGCATGACGTGGACCACCGTCAAAACAAGTCTTGGCACTTGTGGATCGATCGTTGCAAGGCTTCAATCTGCTTGAATCGGGTTGGCTAAAGAAGAGAAATGCGATAGGGCGCCCGGCCCCAATGCGGGCGAATGGGTCTCAGGGTCCCTTCTGCATGAAGGGTCCCCTAGACTGACGTCATGAGCTACCCACACACTTCTCAAGGCTCTGACATCATATGGGCCCACACACGTCTCAGCCGTCTATCCACCAGTACTGTTGCTCCCCGACACTCCCTAATGATGACATGACGCCCGTTACGGATATTGCATAGTCATCCATTGTACATTTATCCTGGTTCCAATTATTTGTTTGCTTTGGCATCTAATCGAAGGGCATGGAAGTGACACCGGGTGTCTTTCCGCGAAGGCCTCTTGTAACTTGTATATTACGAATTGTCCAAAAAACTCCACATGATTCAAAGCGTGGATTCATACAGTTTTGGGACGTCTGGCCGGCCAGAAGTATCTCGTCTTCGCTATAGGAATGATTACGGAATCGGAAAAAGGTTTAGATAAAAACGAAGCGTTCAGGGTTATCACAGCGTTGTATTGATATACGATTTTTACGATCAAATTTTACAGTTTGCTATTCACGTGTTGTTCTATTCATTTATCATCCCTATTGGTATGTGTGAGGTCAGGGTTGTCTCTGAGTTCTTTCATCGTCATGCTACCTGATGACTGCGTGCAGAGGAACAATCAATAGTGGGTCAGTTGCTGAAACGGGCTGAGCATCTGCAGCTTTCAATGATGATGTATGGTATTCTGCAAATAACTGCCGATGATTGACAAAACTTTTATTCGAATGTCAATAATGTCCTGCCCTCGGGGTCCGGAAAAACAGGAGACTGCGTTTATACCAAAATCTATCGATCTTGTACTTATTTTAAGCTTGTGTTTTTTTGGACCTTCTGATGTTGCGTAGGGATGATGTGAGTGATAGACATGAAAGAGCAATTTATTCAATGGATATGTGGAGCGAATGCATCTCACAGGCTGATAAACGGTCGACGCTGATGCTGCAGATCTGTCCCATCAGAATCGATCATTGATGTGCATTGATGATGGAATTAAGCTGGAGCTACGACTTATCAGCTACCGATCAGCATCAATCTCTCGTTCCTTCTTGTCCTTGGGAACGACTGACTGAGACATGATGCAGACACAAGAAAAACATGCCACACCCCTTCTGACGTCGCTAGACCCTTTGCATTTGGATGAGCCCATCGGACGTCTTGTTGGTGGATCGTTGTGCCGCCGTCGATGGTACAGTAACTATGAGTTCCCCTCGTGCACCTGCCACCAGCGGCGTATGCTCCGAAGCTTTGTAGCAATACTTTAAGGACCACCTAGGTCTAACAGTATTCCACGGGGGGTGCTTTAGACAAACAGAGCGTAACCACCTCGCACAAATGCCTAGGATAAATGACCCCACATTTGACGCAATACGTAGTACAGATTCAGAACACGTTGGGGGTTTAAAATGTGGCTTTGCGGTACGGCGCCGTCTGAATACCTACTAGGTAACGTCACAGCTTGGAGATTTCATACCACAGCTTTACCAAAGGCAGCAACGTCTGGCCGCACGACGTAGTAACAAATAACATTCTCTTTGTGAATGGGGTGACACCCTCTCTCAATTTTACTCTATCTTATTCTTACCTATCTTGTTCCCTTTTCCTACCGACAACGCCGTAGTTTTCATCCGCCCCCTGTCCATATAGTCCGATAAGTGTGGACATGGTGTCCGGTATTGCAGTCGCTGGTAAGTCTAGCAACTACTTATGTAGCCTTCGACAATTCGAATTCCTTACAGACCCAGAACGGCTGCGCGGGCGTCCCTGTACAGGGGAGTGATGCCGGTCCATAGCTCAAACTGAAATGACAAGATTAGATGTGAAAGATTGCACAAAACCGCGATTATCAACTTACTTGATACCAGCCCTGAGATGCAAGAACCTCGAGTCCGGGAATCGTGGTCCAGTTCCCTGCATCTTCTGCCAACTGCATAATCGGGGTATGGCTGGGTTTGTATGCCATCTCGAGGAGGACTCGGTGCCCCCCATCGGCAGCCGGCCGGCTCAGCACGACGGCAACGAGCTCTCGCAGACCTGGGTCAATGGGCCGATCAGCTGGAATGGTGCTGATCACAACCTTCAAGCTTGATGACACCTTGTCTGCGTCCGAAGCGTCACTGAGCCCATGGAGCTGATACTCGCTAGGGAAGACTGCAGCGAGCGCATCAGCTTTGGCTTGGTTTCGAGCGGCAATGTGGATTGGAGCGAATCCCAGGGAATGCAGCGCAAAGATGGCAGCTCGAGTAGTACCGCCAGAACCCACCACCATCGCAGCTCCTTTGGCATCCGAGTCTGCCTGTTCCTCAATGCCGGCGTCGCGGAGAGCGTGAACCATGCCTCTCCAGTCTGTGTTATCCCCCAAAAGACATCGACGACCATTGGCACCAGCATTACCTAGGGGTACCACCGTATTGACGGCTCCAATGGCTCGAGCTGCGTCAGAGAGTTGATCAACCTGACTCATGATATCCAGCTTGAGAGGAATCGTGACAGATGCGCCCCCGAAATCAGAAGATTCGAGGACGCCTCGCACGTCCTCAATGTTGTCTGTCTCGAGACGGTGATACTGATGGGGCAGACCAGTCTGGCCGAACAGAGTGTTATGAAGAGCAGGCGAGCGCGAAGCTGCGATCGGTTTCCCAAACAAGTAAAAATTGTATGGATTCAAGTCTCCTAGTAGTGCCAGACTACAGCGGATCTCAGCCGCAGACATCTGACCAGGCGCAGCCTTAAATGGCAGGGAAGGGTGAGACACGGGCGTTAAAAATCGGTTGAGCACACGGCTCAGCTTGCCTGCTTTGCCCATGTTCAGGGCAATCATGGGTGTTCTCTGCGCTTCTTGCATCCTAACCTTGAATTTGGCGAGATCAAAGTTATCTTCAAGGGTACGAGCGACACCGACTAGCTTGATAATATCACCGTACTGAAGGGCGCGATTGTAGAATTGTATCCATGATGCATTCTTCCACGACATGGTACCCTTTGGGTCATGATGCGAGGCGATAATACGTGAATGCCCTCGAGATTCCGATACTGTTTGGATGATGTTGTCAGGTAGGGTCATTTCAACATCAACGTACTCCAAACCCATCCGCAAGGCCAAGCGGTAGAGCTCGAGGCCTTCCTCGTAAGCCTCATCAGGAAATTGTCCACCCTGAGACTCAGTCCGCAACGTGAAAACAATAGGCTTATTAGCTGACGCGCGAAGAGTCGAGACCTGGCGAGTAACAGAGTCAATAGAGCGATCCTGGAGAAGGTCTACCCTCAACTCGACTGCATCGGAGCCAACCATAACCTCGGGAACGAGGCTGACAGCCTCGTTCACGTCGGGCACAGTCAAGGACACAAAGAAGCTGTGATCTTTGCTCAACACATCCTTGAAGTGTGTGCCTTTTCCAGCAACTGAATACACAAATTGCTGGAAGTCGCGAGGAATCTCATTTTTGGAACCGGAGGATTCGGAGTGCGGGCTGTAGTACAGGTGAGTACTGCACTCGTTGTAGAAGTCCTTGCGGCGTAAGTAGACTTGCCGAATCTCGCTGGTATAAGCCGGCCTGGTCTTGTCTCGATTGAGATATTCAACCACTTGGTCAGTGTCTCGATGGACTAGCAGAACAATGCCGCCGTTTTTGCCATAGCTTTTGAGCAGTTCTCTGGCCTCGGGGGTCTCGACGAGACCCCCGCCACAAGAGAAGATGTGACCGCGATTGTTCTTCTCCATAACATCCTGCAAGAGAGCTAGTTCGTCTGCGCGGAAACCCTCCCACCCGCGGTCGCCCCTGATCATCTCGGGAATCGTACGCCCAGCCCTTCTTTCCAGCTCCTGGTCCAGGTCGATGAATTTCCAGCCCAGAAGTTTGGCCATCCAGTTACCGGCAGTGGTTTTGCCGGCGCCTCTCATTCCAATAATGAAGACCGAATGTTCCAAGGTCGCTCCTTGGCTCTCTTCGTCATCGACGCCAATATCTGGCTCATAACCAACCATGTCCACCTTAAAGGCCTGAGATAGAATATCCCACCACCCTGGCCAAGTCTTGCCTACGCATTCTCTCTCGGTAACGATGACGTGGTCAGGCGAAGCAACTGCTAGCACACTGAAGCTCATCGCAACACGATGGTCATCATAGCAATGAATGCCGACCTTGGGCGCCAAGACACCAGCTTGACCCTTTCCGATCACCTCGATACCATCCTCAAGCTCGTTACATTGCACATCAAACTTGGCAAGCTGGTCCTTCATGGCGGCAATTCGATTGCATTCCTTGACTCGCTGATTAGCAATGCCGGTGATCCGAGTCGTCCCTGAAGCGACAGCAGCCAAGACTGACGCTGTGAGGAACGCATCTGTCATGGGCTCCATATCAACATGAGCCAAGGCCTTGAGTTGACCAGGAGCAGGGCCGGTGACAGTTGTGGAGTAGTCGGACTGCTCAACGGAACAGCCCATAGGCTGCAACACATCAACAGCAAAGCGAGCATCACCCTGTAAAGATTTCGAACCAATATTGGGAATTGTACACTTGGTACCAGTGATGGCGGCAACTGCCAGCGGGTAAGTTGCAGAGCTCGCGTCACTCTCGATGACATACTCATGGGGGTTTTTGTAAGCGCCCTGAGGGATGTGATAAGTATTAGGCTCGTCGGAAGAAACCTTTACGTCAATGCCGAAGGACGCCATCATCGCAAGGGTCATATCAATGTAAGGCTGCGAAATTGGTTTGCCCCCCACAAGACGCAGTGTCACAGGGTTCTTAGCGTAAGGAGCCGCCATGAGAATCGAAGAGACATATTGAGATGAAATAGTCGCAGCAAGCTCAATGTTGCCTCCCTTAAAGCCCCCGGCAGCATCAACCCGTAAAGGTAGACTGTTCTCCTTGCCAAGATACTCAATCTCAACGCCGTTCGAGCGCAGGGCATCAACCAACGCACCGATTGGACGAACCTTCATCCTCGCATTACCAGTCAGGACATTCGCACTGGAATCTTGACTGGGGGAGGCAAGAGCCACCACGGTAGTCAGGAAACGGGATGCTGTTCCGGCATTGCCCAAATACAGAGGCTCTTTGCTCGATTGCAGGTTACCGCCCTTGCCCTCCACGACTAGGACTTCTCCGGCTTTTTGCCAGGAGTAGGATGCGCCCTCGAGCTGATGGATAGCAGAAAGCATGAACTCAGTATCATCTGAATGAAGAAGGTTCTTAATACGGCAAGTTCCCGAGCCAAGGGCCGCCAGGATGAGGGCTCGGTTGGAAATGCTCTTCGAGCCTGGCGGAGCCACTGTGACGCTTAGTTCCTTGGGAACACCGGGAGTTATTTGGATGGATGACGACAGAATAGTCCGGATTGTCTTGTCTTCCACAACACTAGCGCGTGGTTCATGACACTTGCCAATGGCTGACAGCAGCACAATCTTCTTCTTCTTCCCGTCGTTCTTCTTGTCGACACCCATTTTCTCAAGCAAAACATCAACAGGACACTTCTTCCCAGCTGTCAACTTGATAACACGCTTGTCATGGATTGAGGTTGGGAGGTCGTAGCTGGCAATGCATTTGACGAGCCTCGCAACGGCACCTGGTCGCAAGACACCGAGATAACGGGCAAGCTCTGCTTCTTTGACCATGCCGATAGCAACAGCTTCACCGTGCAGAAGTTGGGGAGTCAGAATAGCTTCAAAAGCGTGTCCAATGGAGTGGCCGAAATTAAGGAGATTGCGAAGACCACCCTCTCGCTCGTCGCTGGAAACGACTTCTGCTTTGACACCCGCAGAGCCGATAACGATGCGCTTCAATATATCTCTGATGGGATCCAGTCGGCCCTCGCCTTTTGACCGAATACAATGAAGGATGCTAGCTGCGGATTCCTCGAGAAGAGTAAACTCAGCCTCGTTCCATATGGCAGCAGTCTTGATAACTTCAGCCATGCCATTGATGAATTCCCGGACTGGCAAAGTCTCGAGGAAAGTGGAGTCGATGTAGATACGCTTTGGCTGCCAGAAAGCACCGACAAGATTTTTGCCCATTGGAGTATCAATGGCAGTCTTTCCACCAATGGATGAGTCAACCATGGCGAGCAATGTCGTGGGCACTTGAACAAAGCGCACACCACGCATAAAAGTTGCTGCAACATAGCCGATCATGTCTCCCATGACACCTCCACCAAGCGCTATAATGACCGTGTCGCGAGTGCATTGCTGGGAGAGCATCCAATCTTCTATCTCGGCCTTTGTCTCTCGGCTCTTGGAAGCCTCACCTGGTGGAATGGTGTACGTGAGGAGTCGAGTGGCCTTTCCTTTCGTAGCATCCCCGAAGCGGGCCTTAAAAGAAGGCACGTATGTATCGAAAAGATTGGTATCGGTGATGAGGACGTATGTCGAGGTTGGGGTGTTTTGAAGCAGGTCGTCGACGACAAAGTTGAGCCATAGGCCATGATCAACGATGATGTTAAGTTCGCCTAAAATTGAGATCCGTGTTGGACCATGTTCCTGGGCTTGAGCCATGTTGAGCGGCAACAGGTCTCAGGATAACCAAAGACTTGCTTCTTCGTCAAAATAGCACAATTGACGTTGGCGACAGTAAGTCGTTCGTTCGTTGAGGGGTGGGTTGGCGGGGCAAGGATCTAACTCTGGTGGCAGAAGTAAAATTCCCCCGATTACGGACTAAGGTCTGACTCTATGATAATAAGAAATACTACTCCGTAGGGGTCTAAGTAATCGACGCCGACCCCCTCTCCAGAG
>JABCKB010001222.1:0-18257 GCA_013184455.1 Fusarium continuum
TTTATATTTTATTAATATTTTCTTACTTAATTTAAGACAATCATTAATAAAGATAGATTAGAACTATTTATTAATTATATTAGCTCGGATTAAACTAGCGGAGGTCAAGAATTAAGCATCCTGCTTAGTCTCAATAAGTTATTAAACTTATAAGATCACTGTCTCGGGGTAGCTTACTATTATTGTATAAGACAGGTTTAGAAAGGTTGGCTCTTCGCTGATATAGAACACTTAGTCCTCGCATCCATAGAAGTGGGCGTCAGTCCTGTTATACCAAATCATTCAACCAGGCTGTCATATCAAAACCAACATTTTCACATCCAAGGGTCTATGCACCACCCAAAAAGTCACAATTTAAACCCCTGTCGAAGCCGCTGCCTTTCCAGCTAACATCGCAGTGCCTTTAGTCACCGCCAGTTGCCTTTTTCTTGGGTTACAGGTGATAAAAAAGACTGTAGATGTAATGTAGGCAGCTACATCCATGCCACCGCCTCGCTCAACTGACGTGGTAATAGTATAGAATAACAAGGGATGTTTCTTGTTGGTCGAAGAACCCCGTCAGAGTGATTGCTCACTACAACCCTTGGCTAGCCCATCGTAAAGACAGCCTGCTTCAATTACTGATCTACCTCCTTGTCTCTAGTTTGTATGCTACCAAGGCTTCTAAAATTATCTTCCAAAGACCCGCTCGGACTCATGTCGTTGGACTGGTCCCCCCTCTCGCCTCCCCAGAAAGGATGCAACGCTCGCAGATGGTTACACAAATGGGCTCGGGACCTCGTGGTCCACTGCGGATGTATCATCCAGCGATAATCCAACGATGATTCAGATCCCATGTAAGCTGTGAGCCAAATTCCTGGAGCACCCTGTACCCTCGGTTCACTACTCCCTCTGTTAGTCATATCTTCCCTTAATCCATTCCTCAAGGAACCATGACGGAGGTTTGGCCGATTCCTCATCGAGCCCCACTGCTGCTCCGTCGATGCTGTCGACACCTTCCCAGTCCCGCAGCCAGCTGAGTTGCTCGTGCTTTCTTGGCAGATCAGCATTCGCCCAATCACGACTACCTGCCGTGTCTTCTATCAGAAAAGATATCATCCTGAGAGTAGACTCTTTTGACGGTCGAACATTAATGGCTTGTCGATTTCTCTCTGGAGACTCGGCGAAGGAGGTGCGTATTCCCAAGTTGTCCGGCACGTTCCTCACGTTTTGCCCGGTACATGCTCGAAACCCCTTGTCAGAGATTGTTTGCTTCTTGTTAAGGTACCAGGTGAATGAATGATACTTGCGAGTATACTTGGTTTCGAGTAGCGGCCAAAGTTCGAGTTCAACTCGCCCCTTCTGTATATATCCAAAGGGTCGCCATGATAGATTTGAGCCAGCTGAATTCTGAAGTTTAAGATCGAAACGGCACCGAAGGAGGTCAGCTCCAGATACTAGATCGGATGGTTCCATATAAAGAGAATCCTTATTAAGATCCAAGAATGACTGTTTAGATCCGGTCCAGGCAGACACCATCGGATCTGGTGGCGATAACGAGCCGGATCCATACTTCTCTTCCATCTTCACTGCGTATCGTTGAATCCAGTCAAGGATGGCCAGGTCGCCAAGCAAGAAGAGAGCTAACCACCAAATGGCAATTCGAGGCCGCCGGGAAAGAAAGACCTTTACTATAACCTCGACTTGTTTCTGCTTGATGATTGGCTCCAGCGTATCCAAGAAGGATGCGAGCCACGGACTAACCAGATTGCAATCCATATCCGGCTGCCAAAAGATGCTCCAAAGAATGGTTCCAATCGAAGGAGGATGAATGCTGAGAGTCATGAAATATCGGATATTATCGAGATACCTCTGAATGCTCTGCTCATGAGAACTTTTAAATGTGCCATTTCTCTGTGGCCTGCTGAGATGTGGAGGAGGTAGTCGGGGTTGAAGCCTCGTGAAGTTATAAAAAGGGAGCACCAGTGCGGCTAGGAACGACGCCTTATAGGGCTGCATGGGTTCCAAGCGAGAGGCTCCGGTCGCATCGGCTCTAAGATTGAATAGCCGGCATAGTTCGATCAGAAGTTCCGTAGCTTTAGAATAGTTTGGGGGGAAACGGATTTCTACAGCTGGGGTTGAAGCCCTGATGCCAAGTCGGACGTCTGCCGCGAAAGCAGTTACCCATGGCGGTAGTCGTCCTTGATCCTTGGCCCGCCAACCCATCTTGGGACTGAGGATCGCGCAAAGCCACCTGATGAGCGAGGGCGATGCGCCTTCGAGATCAAGATCGACAACATGCCCGCTTTGGCGCTGAGACGTATCGGGCCACAACCGATCCATGTTGTATCGCACCTGCCGACCTTGCATCTCAAGGAGTCGAACCGAAAGGATGTATGACCAGCACATGACCAGTATAGCAAGGCTGCTGGTTGTTTTCGAACCAACACCCAAGGCGCATGATGCTGCACCTGGGCGCACATCGCAGCGGATTGGATCGGTGATCTGTAATCGAAACGAAAGTCGGCGACCATGGACATGAGCTGCATTGCTGTGAGGGCTATGATATTCGCACGTAGTACCTCCGACGTCGAGAGGGAGTTCCCAGCATGGCCTACCGAACAGCCAATCGCGGCGAGGCAGTTGTTCTGGCACACTCGGGACGTCTGCAAGAATGATACATGGATCCAGCGCATCTGCTGGCCAGAGACCTGGGATTATTCTATTCGCCTGGTCCAAGAACTCTTTCCACGTCGACTTTCCGTCACAGAAAGTACGATGAACATCGGCAGGGCTTGGTAGTAGCGTGTCATCTTTGTTGAAAGGCCAGTCTTGGGCGGAGGAATTGGACGATCGATCGCTCGAGGAGATAGAAGTGGATATTGTAGATCTAAACGAGCCTGAACGAGAGTCGTTATTTGCCATGGCTAGCTAGGTTTTTTGGCGACGTTTGCTTCTGGCATGTTTCAACCCAAAGAATGGTTGTTTATTAGTGGGAGGACGGTTGCTATTTACACAATCTGGGTGGGCAAGGGTCAATCTCGGTTATTTCGTCATTTTCTTTTGAGTGTCGGGGTAAATATGGCCCGCTATCTCGTCACTAACCCAACACTATCCCGCCGACGTCTCTTCCTCTTCGGTCCTTGTTGATGCGCCAAGTGATCAGACATCTCGCCGGGATGCGCTCGTTTGTGCGGAACCACAGGTCTCGGGGGCGCAATAAGAGGCGTCGACAGGGGAGTGTGTATGATACCTCCTCGGAGCGCACGACCGATCTCGAAGATGACGGCCGTGTTGGGATGTAGTTGGCGTGTAGGAGACGGTTTGTGCGAGCTGATGCCATTGGTGAAGTGCGGTCACGACGAGGCTGGGGCGATGTTGGAGCCATTCTGATTGATAGCTTCTCGATAGCTCAGTTGAGTGATTTAGTGAGACGCAGGAGTCAAGTTGAAGTCGTGGTTCAGATTGAGGTTGAGAACAAAGAAAGTCGCGAGCACGTGACTGACAATTACGAAGATTTCGGGTACACGGGCCAAGGCGGTTAGGAGATACCCGAATG
Organism: Fusarium continuum; assembly: GCA_013184455.1. Lineage (NCBI taxonomy): Eukaryota > Fungi > Ascomycota > Sordariomycetes > Hypocreales > Nectriaceae > Fusarium > Fusarium continuum. The sequence continues at coordinate 3,539 of JABCKB010001222.1, forward strand.
ATTGCGTTTTGAGGCTTGATGGGATGGGATGGGAATGCTTGATTAAGTGAGTAAGGCACCAAGTAGATAGTGACTTATAAAAGAAGTTGACTTGGAGCGGATGTGGACATGGCCTAGGGCGAGGAGTCTGCCGGACAAATAAGAATGTTCATCAAAGCAATGAGATAATTACGTTATCGCAGGTTAAATGTTGGTAATGAATATCATGACGGTGAGTCAAGACAGACGCGGATGAGTATCCATTATAGCGACAACTTGACTACACCAGACGGAAGTGGGTACTGAAGCCATGAATGAGAGAACTCGGATGATTTCGAAGGCTACAAAGAAAACAAGACAACGAAAAAGAGCTATAGCATTCTTTGAGCGCGTTCACCCAAGCAATTCACGCCTTGGTTGGCCAATTGCACTGAAAGGGGGTCACGTGACAACTTTGGCTGACCGTACTTACCTACGTCGGTGTGGAATAAGCACCAACTCTGTGGCCGAGTGGCCTGAGATGTTGCTGGCGCTTTGCGGCGTCACAAAGATAGATATCTCGCCTGGAGAGATCCACCTAAGAGATATGGAGTGCTCGTAGCCCTTCGAGCATGTGTTGTAGGCACTTGGCAAGGGATGCTCAGAAAGCGATGGTCAGGAAACAATGCTCAGGGAGCGAGCCTTGGAGAGCGACGCATGAGAAGGCATGCTGAGAGAATTACGGATAAGGGAAATGATGGGGGTTGATGATCAGAGAGTGATACTCAGTAAGTGATGCACAGAGTGCAAAGTCGTTTGGAACCCTTCCGACAAGAGATTCCAACACGAGAAATGAATACTCAAAGAGCGACGCTCAGCAAGCGAAAACTCATTCAGCACAACATCCTCAGAGAGCGACATCCCCAGAACGATGCTCAGCGAACTCACGCTTCCAGCACGTGATTCTCAGAAAGACATGCACAGAAGGCGAGGTTAGAAACCAACACTCAGCGAGCAAGACCAGCACACGTCTATAGATATCTCGACAGAAGTCGGAGAGACGGCAAGTAAGTTTCATCGAGCAGGTCCAGAAGTTTATGATGGAGATAAAATCAATCGCACCAAGAGGAGAGGTTGGCGTGGTTGAAAGAAGCAAAGGATTCTGCCCATCTTTGTTTGGTGCATCACATTGACAGAAACGAACCACACTTCGTTCTTTGCCGGCCGCCCAAGATTACAGATCGACCTTTCATCCAATGTTTGGTATAGACATCTTTGAATATTCTCCCAGACCAAGAAGCGCCACGGACGCACCAGCAAAGACGGCGCGCCTAGCGACTCTTTAGACAATCCCCTCCACTCTTTGGAACCCATCATACAAAGCACGACTGATGGGACCCACAAAGATCGATCTAAGTTAGCAGAGGACACCCTATCATGGACGATACGTGCAAGGTGCTTACAACATCTCGACCGCCTCAAGCCTCGCGAGCAGCTGCTCTGTGGTCCAGGTGCTCACTTCCCTGATCAGGCCCGAGGCGATTTGGATTGAAGTTTCCTAGAGAGAGATGGACATTGCCAGAGCCAAACTTCGGCCGTCTGAAATGTTGCAGCCGTACTTCTCGACCCAAGGGCGTGTATTCCTGGCTTCGACATATTAGTCAAGGGCCTCGATGAACCTCTGGACAGCGCCGGGTCAAGTCTGAGTGATCTCAACAACACCCATTCGATTGCCCTGCAAACCCATATTGGAGCCTTGCCAGCTTGTGCTGCTCAACAGGCTCAACTGGCCTCGTGAAAACCTCTATCCCAGCAGCTAGGCCATTTCCTTTTGAGCGGCACCAGCCTTTGCTACGGCATGACAACCACTAGACTCCAGACTCAGGGAATTGTACGTAAGACCCACGTCAGAGGATAGCCTCATAGCTATTTGGCAGCTTTATTGAGATTGGTCAGCTGTACCTCTATTACCTTTTATTGCCCCTGCGGACTGTACCTTTGTTACAATACAGGGTATGCCACTTAGCAGTCCCAATACAGTCACTCCGCAGCCACCACAACGCCAGGGTCAACATCCAGACTGCGTGAAAAGCAGCTCATCGCATAAAATTGTAGGACGACAGTCAAGCAATCAAACAGAAAGTCTTTCAGATGGTAAGAAATTGTACAGGCAACGAAACGACACCTATAACGAAGAAATGATGGCGGTCTACACCTCCACGTGTGGGATGGTGTCTTGAACAGCGATCATGGCATTGGACAAAGAATATGATGGGAATCTTTGAAGGTTAACAACGATGGCGGTGTTTTGTTTGACTAGAACCAACCGCAAAGATTCTTGCGCCAAGGGGACTAATCTATGACTTCTTAACATGGGCCGTTCCCTCCAGCTCTCGTCGGTTGCTGCTCCGTTCTACCTCTTCTTCACAGCAGACGGAGATTTTGTAGCAACACAAAAACCGCTATCAAAACCAGCATTTCCAAACACCGACATCGTCGCTTCTCAAGAAAACGCCTTACCTCAATGTGTCGTCACAAAGCAAACAACACCTTCTACAGCCACACACGCAAATACTACTTTGCGCGTCTCTGCGCAAAGATGCGCTTCAGAATGTTTCTCTGTCCCGCCACCCAAAACGACATCCGCAAGGCAATCGACCACAATGGCACCAGACTGCCCAAGCTGACGGCGCTGGCCAAAACCTGCGGCTTCACCTTTGACAGGAGGCACTATGTTGACAAGGTCTTCAAGGACAAGTTTGAGAGGCAGTGTCGACCCCTGCTCAAGTTTGAGACGCGCAAGTTCAACAAAGCAGGAAGCAAGCAGCCGAAACGGGCCGAGGAGGAAGTGGGCTTGCGTGAGATTTCAAAGGGAGTGAGCGAGATTAAGCTTGGAGGGCTGGGTGATGGGATGGAGGTTGATGTAAATGATACGGATAATGAGATGAGTGATGAGTCTTTGGAGAGGTTGGGCATGAGAAAGGGGACCAAGTTGATGTAGCGATGGGTTTGTCATGAATCCGTGGACAAGAGAAGTGGGTGTGGAATGGAGTTTTGGAAAATGAGAGTTGTGATAAATAGGGCACGGGACAGGAAAATGGTAATAGACGGCGGCAAACAATTATTTCTTTCAATCATTCCCAATTCCCAATGACAACTATCCAAAATCCCTCAAGATCCAACCTGCAACTACCAAAGCAGCATCGGAGTATCCCTCATGTACTCTTCCTCCTCCTCGTATCGTAGCACACCCCCAAGCTCAAGGAGTCGCGCCTCCATGGTCTTCTTGTGCAGCTCGGCGCGAACGAGCTCGCTCATGGCAGCTTTGAGGCGTGCGGCAGCTTGGTTGCAAGCAGCCTGGGCATCGGTGACTCCTTTCTTGAGTGCCTCGTCGGACGGCTTGGTCGTCTCCTTGGAGGAGGATGCGTCTGAGGAAACGTACGACGAGGATGATTCCGAGGATGAGGTCGAGTCGTCTATGGGTGTCAAATCTGGCGTGATAGTATCAGTGTGAAGCACTCACGTCTCTCTTTTCCCTTTCTCTTTCTCTCCTTTTCCTTTCTCCTCTTATTCTTTTTGTTCGTGTTCTTCCTCTGCCCTCTTTCGTTACTCGTCCAATTTCTTCGCGGCGCAGTCGTTAACTACGTGTGCGTTAGTATCATGCGTCTGAAAGTTGCCAACCTAGTAGAGCCTACGCAGTTTTTGTTGAAACTCCTCCATGTGGCGCTTCATATCATGGCGGAACTCTGGGTACTTGTCGCAAAAGGCAGATACGTTTGATGGCACGATGCTGAGATCGGACATGTCCTTCTCAAGTGAGGAGCCCATTACGCCGGTGTCAATGAGGCTAAGATATTGGTGGTATGGTTTGATGTGGAAGATGTGGAAGAAGGGAAGGGAGTGAAGATGTGGTGCGCTTCTTGTGGCCACATCGCATCCGCTTTTGAGGGGAGTTTTCAGTAGGTAGTCAAGGTTAAAGTCCATCTTGGACTGGTGCCCTTGGACAAGGATTATATTAAAGTAAATAAGACGTGACATAAGGCTGAAACATGTGCGAGGTACGGCCAGGGGTTGGCGAGCAAACAACTGACAGTAGCGACGGTGACGTATCAAGACATGCCCCAGCTGCTGCAACCAACGGGTAAAGATGTATCGTATCGCCGCTAAATTACCACTTATTGACCCTTCGCGCTCTGTGTCCTCTAACCTCATCTCACCCTTTCCAAATCTCCATCTCACAACCTATCACCAGGATGAACTTCCTCACCAGACTCTTATACCTTTTGACCTGGTCCTCTCTTCCTGTCCTCTCTACCCTCGAAACAACGATTATCTGCCAGATCCACCGCCAAATCCAACTCACCTACCCGCACCAGGACTTGCAAACCTTCTTCGAATACATGGGCATCCGTGCAACTCACTACTCGTTCACGACTAATGAGTGGCTTCGCCACGGCGAGATTGAGCACCGTGTCGCCATAGACGCCATCAACAAGGGCTGGGCAGAGCGGGTGTAGAGGAGCTTGGACATGCCAGCGGGGAAGAGCGAAAAGGGCTTGTACGGCCTGGTCGCGGACGCGTTGTAGAACACCACGCTCATGGCGGTCTACGTAGATGTCTTTATGCCCGTATTCGAAACGGGAAAGAGAAAGAGGGTGCTGGACGAAGTCTGTGGGGACGTGTGGAGGGAGAAGGAGCTGTGATGGATGAAGTGGACGAGGTGTCCTGTGGAAGGGGTGTTGGGAAGACGGGGAGGTGTGTAGACGCGTGTAGACGGCACAAGGCAACTGGGAGGAATGGCAAGGGGGCCAAGCACACACTGGGAAAGATTGATGAGATCACAGCGTGCAGCGGTCCTTGATTGAAATGTAGCAAAGCAAACAATTGGAAGGCGAGAGTAAGCCAATGGGCAAAGAGAAAACATGCATTGTCGTCCAATCAAGGTTGTGCAGACCAACTCAGGGTTCTACTCGCGCCACATTTGAAGGGAACGGCTCCTATTGGGCGTGGTGATAGCTCAAATACTGAATTGTTTCGTGCCAACGCCACTGGATACTCAAACGTGTCTGAAAAAGAAGAGGCTGGCTGGATTAATAGGGTTTGTTGGGTTTGTTGAATGGCTAGAATGGGTACCCACGTCCCACCTGAATAAAGACCAGGGCGCTCAGCAACTACCCATTAGTGTTTTCTGACTAGGCTACCCTGTTTCGTTTGTCTGTTTGTCTGTTGCGTAGTAGTCGTGGTCGTTACTCAACAAGCCATCTTTGCAACCAGCCAAGCGTTTGCCTTTCATGTGGACAAGGCTCGTGCTGCTGTGTGCAACCGCGGATCACTCAATGCTCGCCTCAGGAAAGTGCGAAAAGTAATGGTAGAGATGGGGGACAAGTAGAGTACGAAGAAGTGGGTGGCAGTCTTTCCCATGAACGAACATCACTTACCTCTATGCTCTGGAAATACTTCTGCAACAATCACGCAGAGAACACTGCCAACTCCACTGCAAACCTCATCCTCTTTCCCAGCCATGGTAAAAAAACCGACGAAGAAAGCTGCAGCAATGCCACCAAGTCCAGCGCTTCTACGCCGACATCCAGGCCGATCCGTCCATCCTGGGCAAAGCCATCTCGTATGACAAGACCCTCAGCCGCATCACAGACGAAAACACGTTGCAGCTCGCCACACTCCTCGCGCCGCTCCCCGAGCCAGACATTGAGAAATTTCCCCGGTGGGAGGCTAGATGGGCTGTTACGCGGGGGAGCTTCACGTTGACGATCAGCTCTCTCAAAAGTTGGGTCAAGGAGCAGCATGTCAAGCCTGACGATGTGACGGCCGAGGCAGGTAATCCTGGAGAGACTGAGCCAGTAGAGCCCAAGAAGCCCGAGCCCAAGGCAAGTTCTGTTGAGGCGCCCTTCAAACCCGACGTGCAGACAGAATCGCGTGGATATCTCTTCACGCCGCCGCCTTTGACTATTCGTACCAACAAGCCCGGCACGTTTCTTTTCCAGGCTGGAGAGGACATTGGAGAGGGGCCTTCGACTTGGCCGAGATCAGCTGTTGCTGAAGTGTCGTCTGCACCTTTGGTGCCAAGCCGGATGCAACTCTCCCTCAAGAGGCAGCTCTTCCTTCAATCTCGACCTCAACCTCAAAGGCTTTGGTTGTAGATCTTGCTGCATCGTTTGAGCCAGCTGGATCTCATGCTCCTCTTGCAAAGCCTGTTTTTGCTTCAGCTCCTGATTCTGCTGCACGTCCCAATCTTGTTTCCGCTCCGCCGGCGACAAGAGCAGGACAATCAGGCAGAGAGGCAGTGCCTGCAGTTCCCGTCTCTAGTAAGATAGACAGCCAGAACTCTTTCAAAATAACACTAACAGACTTTCCAGACCCACCCTTGCACGAACTGGCTCAAGAATTCTTCGCCATAGATTCATCCTCCTCAGCCGTGCCAGCCAACCGGATCGAAGCATCTGCATCTACGCAGCAAAATAATACCCATCAACGTGATCTGAGTCTCATCCTGACCGAGGCCGAGAGAAACGAGATTCTGTCTGGCGGCGATCCGCAGGGTCAGCGAGCGCTTTTTAGATAGTGGTATCGTGAGTGGGCGAGGGAGCATAACGAAAAGGTGCGCCAAAGACAGGGATAGCTCGAGGTGTTGAGTTGAAAATCGATTGGGGGGCATGGGGAAGTGGACTGGGGGGTTTTATCTATTGTAGTTGTGTAGGAGAATTGTTTTTATTGTCAAAGTGGTCCCAGTGATGCATGCCGCGATGTGATGTGATGGCCTTGTCTTGGTGAATTTGATGACGAACCTCAGGATGTCATCAATATCCGGCTGTAACTTCTCCATATTCGATAAGACGATACAGTCCAAAAGGCCCCAGTGCCCTCAAGTGTGCATCTGAATCCTACTAGACTAACAACCTCTGAACCAACAGCCTAACATTGTGTGCATTGTTCAATAGCCCCAGCCACCCACCACAAGGTGATTTACCTTTATAACTCCAAAACAACCACCTTGAAAAGCTATTAAAGGGTTCAAAGGTAAGTGTTTCGAGACTGAAACCTGATGCACTGGCTCCTCGAGACCAAAAGGAAACCTCCTTCTTGCTGAGCCCCAAAAGTTGATTTGCGTATACAATCGTCAACATGCCACTCGGAGCTTATTAGACTATCAGTTAGTTAAAGATGAGAATTGCAATCTTACCATTAATCTCCTCATCATCTATTTCGTTCCCAACCCTTTTCAACTCCTTTCACCAGCTTTATCCTCCATGGACTTTGACAGCCTCTGGGCTGGAGCTGGTAAAACTCCTCAAGCCGAATCACATCCTCGACCAAGCCTTACCCATCATCCCCAGCCTCAGCAAGACTCTTATACTGCGCCTGCAGAGGAATCGTCAAGCTCTGTACTAAAACCCGTCCGACTGAATCATCCTGTTCAAGATGAACACACCGAAAAGTCTACAGCACCGTCTACACCTACACAACCACCAAAGTCTTCCACTGCTGGTCCATATGTCAACCCCCCAGGAGCTTGGCAAGCTGTGGGCGAGCCGTGGGTGCTCATAAGTGCAGCGTATCACTTTGTGAGACGAAACGGGTACCGACTCACAAACCTCTTCGTCTGCTTCCCCGTCATCTACGCCGTCTACTCGGCGTACAACTCTCTACGCACAGCACTTGGCACCACTAGCTCTATCGCAGGAGGCTTCTCGCTCGCTGGTGGATTCTTGCAAACGGCGAACCAACTCGCTGTGGGAGGCGCGTGGACTGCAGTGGCAGCAGCTATTGGCCAGGTGCTTTTTCTCTACAACACCTTCATCAAAGTCGATCGAGCCTGAACCTGTCGTCAAAGAATATCCCCCGCTCAACTCCCACACCCCGATACCCATAGCCGAATCAGAAGTGATTCCAGACTATCTTTACACGCTACAAAAACAACTATCCCAGCCCAACCAGTGTCCCGCCGAACTAGTAACTCAGCTTCAAATAGCATTCAGCGGCGCCGCAAGTCAGGCAAACGTGTACAAGCATCTAAACAGGGATGTCATGCAGGATATCAAGGCCTCATCTACAAGTCACTACGATCAGCTCATTTTTCTCCTCTACGCCGTGGAACAAAGCCTTACTGAGCCATCTGGCAACTCAACAAAGGGCTGTTGGTGGTGGCCCTTTGGCAACCCCGAACTACGACTTGCTCTGGAGCACAAGAAGCAAATGCTGCACATAGTCAACGACATGATCAAGACGCGCAAGCAGCAAGTCTCGGCCGTGCAAACGAGGCTCGCCGAAATTGTCGCCAGTGACGGGCACCAGCGATCAGACGATATCTGCAAGGTCTCGCGGCTCGTGGCCAAGCGCGACGACAAGGTCAAGGAAAGGTGGGACGGCAAAGAGATTGGCGCAACGATGAGGGTCATGTGCAGATCGAGCAGACGGTCTGTAGAGCGCTGGGAGGCCATCATGAAGGCTCTCAAGGTGGTAGGCTTTTCTCGCACCAACACCTATGAGTACCTGGCTAATGTCATCTTTTCTTTAACAGAACCTAGAGAGCATGCGAAACATACGAAGGTGGCTTGCCAAGACCGAGGACACGGATGCGAGAGCTTTTGAAATGAGCCTTCAAAGACAGGGCAAGGCGCAGTTGAAAGCGCTGGAGGAGATGGTGGCTTTTGGGATGAAGAGTGAGTAAGACCTGTAGTGGCCGTTGTGTGTGTGTGTGTGTGTGTGTTGTTGTTGTCTTTGTCTTGTTCATCTCCTCATCGTCAGGCGATTCAGAGAGCTCTGGTGGTCTTTGTATGGATTGCGGTCTTTGTCCTGTCACCAGGCGCTGGGATCTTTCTCTCTTGTTTCAACGTCTGCAAGTCTAGTTCTCCTTCTCTTTTCCCTTCCATCTACACTTGTTTCTACAACGCCCAGGACTCGATTCCTTTCGAACAGACTTCTGTGTCTACTCTACGCTTCTAGGTCTCACAGCCATGTCTCAACCGACAGTCATCTACGACCCCGACTGGGCCATCGATGTCGAAATGCCCGACGCCGACGCTGAGATGCAACTCCAAATCGACGAGATTGCGTTTCGCAATAGGAAAGGCACGGATGATCTGGTAGGCTTCCTTTTGTCACTCGCTCTTGAACCTCATGTTCTAACAACCATCTCAGCATCTCCGCGGATCCTACGTGCCCGACATCGTCAGAGACAACCAAGTCCACGTCCGCTGGACAGCACACGACTATGAACTCTTCGACAACCATCTCGCCCGTCACAGGCTCGACCCGGGAACCTGCACGCAGTACACTGACGAGCTCATCTCCGCGCTTGGCCTGGAGCAGCATTGCACTGCCAGCGGCGAGTATCGCGACGTGGTGGTGAGAAAGCTGTCTTCTACGCTGAGCCACCGGTTCAAGTACCTCTCCAAGCACGGCCATGTTACGCTAGCAAGCTCCAAGCCGTACAATGCTGTTTGGGCGACTCATACGGAGTCTTGGGGAGGCGAAAGAGCCGCGGCGGTTGTCAATGAGCTACGTGAGACTGTCCAACAGAATGAGACTCGGATCTCTTCACCCGTCGTTGAAGTTGCTGCTTCTTTTCCCAGGCCGCCTGCTACGCCTTGTCAACCTGCAATTGTGGACTGGCTCGATGCCATGCCCGCCACCCCCGAGACTCCTCCCACTCCAGAGTTGAGCATGACTTCTTTGCTTCCTGGGGACTCTCCATCTTGTCGAAGTGGTATCTCTCCGTGCTCATTTCCTGTCCTACAGGGTCGTCGAAACTTGGCGTCCCTGTTCGGGGACTTTACACCGCCGGCTTCGCCCACGCCTTCGCTCATGAGTTCGCCCTCGCTACCTTCCGAAGCCTTTAGTCTTCTATCCCGAGAATTCCCAGCACGCCCAACCTCGGACTTTCAAGCACGGCACTCGAAACTCCCACTATTGAGCAGCCTCAGCCTGTCGTCCAGTCCGACGCTCCTCGAGCTGCGGTGGGAACTCGGCAATCGTCCGTGCCTGCTCGGACTATCACGGTCTCTAGCCTTCCCACATCTGCTCCGGGTGAGGCCTCTCGGTCCCTTTCACGAGCAACACGTCTGGGGCTTGAAGCGTCCATCTCTTCTCGCCATCAGTCGACCCCCACCAAGAACCGTATGTCGGATCTCGCTCGTGGCAAGCGTCCTAATCCGGTACGCATCGGACCTGTTCCCTGAACTTTTGATATCATACCTGAAGTGCCTGTCACTATAGAAACAGCTCAGATCGTGACCAAGGCACCCAAGTCTCTGTCCTCGGGATGTGTGGCCGCCCCTCCGCCTAAGCCCCAGTCTTCTGTCAGCTTCTTTCCCCCGGCTGTGCTGCTTCTCAGGAGAGTATCATGGAGAAAATGTTCACCCTGGCATATTCCATCTATGCAAATCAGCACTTGTACAAGAGCCACCCTAAGGTCCGAAAGGCGCGCACCAAGATGACCATGCTCATGGCTCAATGCCCGAGCGAATGCATCTCGGCTACGGTGCTCTGGTCGATGTGTGCCGATGTGGAACAGCTGACTAGCTACGCTCTTCAGCTTGGACAGTAGGACTTTGGAGGCGATTGATTTTGGTACAGGTTGAATCCTGATTAATGATGGTCACACAAAGCATGTTTGACGAGTTAGATGAGCATGAAACACGTTTTGCGGTAGATATTGAAACACCAAAATTGGTTCAATGAAGCTTCCGTACTTAGAGCTTATTTATTTGGAGTAAATCTCAATTTCTTACGTAACCCTTGCAGTTTGTGTTCTTACGACCAGTCGTAATTCAGTTGAGCAGGAATGATGGACCTGGGCAGCTATTTACTCCAGACTGGCCGCTGTGTATTCACTCCCAAATGATTTGCAAGCCCTTGGCCTTGCATGACCTTGTGCTCGCAGACACGCAATAGTGACGTATAGTCTTCCAGGTTTCTGTGCCTCTTTAAAGTAATAAAAGTCACTTCCGTGGCACTTGGAAACCAGGAGCAAATTCTCTGGTGAGTCTGGGTGTGGCGCACTTCTGTCTTATACATTTTCACGCTTTATTATACGGCCAAGGACGAGAGGAACTCTATACAATGTGATAGTTTTGCCAGCATGTGAAGTATCATCCAAGTGAATCTCTTGCAATGGTTATTCAGCGCGATTGTACCAGTCGGCCTCATCTGTTCCGACCACCCAAGGCCGAAACATTGACCATACGCCCATTATGACGCCCATTATCGAGGAATTGCCTCAGCTACGGGGAGAGTTTGAGAAGTGATCATGTTTCTATGCTTATATATCACGCATTCCGGGGTGATTTCATCGCTCGCTGCAGTGTTTCTACGTAAATATCGCCGTCAGCATCGCAGATTACTCCGTCACTGAGTTTAACAACCTCTTTGACTTCGCGAACATTTTGCCGGATCTTAACTAGCTTAATCGCGATTCTATCGCTACCAGTGTTATAGAGCAACTCTTCCGCCGCCATAGAGTAGATAGCTTGTTTAGCCTAGCCTTGCTGCATAAACACTCGCTGCTCTGCGAGGTGGGACGACCCGTAGAGGTCATGGGGATATCCAACCCGTTGACATTCAAGGTTGGATACCCTTCCGTCTCGAAGTGCAAATCCGATGACCGCCAGCTTATCCCACTCAATTTTTCCATTGAGCTTTGTGATGTCAACCTACAGAATCCAAACATACAGGCATTCCTCGCAGACTTTTCTGAGCTCCTTACGAAGCTCGGAGCTGGTCAAGTTCTAGGTTTATGCCGGTATCCTGCCGACGGCTATCCAGGACGTGTCGAGTTCACGACCCGTGGTAGCAACGTGAATTTGACCCCCGAGGAAGTAAGTTAACCTGGGTCCAATATTTTTCGATGAGTGTGAAGCCAAGTTCTCTCAGGCACAGCAATTTCTCCCTTCCGGTGGTACCCGGGAGGCAGCATGGTTTTACACGGAGGACTTCATCCAGCGTGGCTGCAGATGCAACTGCTTCACAACTCCAGCACACAATCATTTTCATGGATACACGGTCGGGAATTAAGTAGCAAAGAGCTAGGCGCTTCAATAAGCGCAACCATCAACACTCTCATGAATTAATCTTGCCTTTATATCTTGCCCCCATTCTGCTTCGGCCCCTTGACCGGAGGGCTCCAGTCACACTCTGCCATGGCCCGGTGAATGTCGATGCGACTAGCAGCAGTGAGCCACCAATGCCTAGCGACCTCATCCTCGCGAGCGAGAACTCGGTAGTAGTTCATCAGCATAATGTTCCCTTCCTCTCTAAACGCTCTTTCCTTGACGCATTCCAGGTAGAAAGCGCGGTCCTGTTCCATCTGCTCAGTATTGCGCGTTGTCCAGTCATATCCTTCACCTTTGACTGGCTCATGGGTAAGGAATCGTGGGTAGACTGCCGCAAACTGAAGCGGCACAAGTTCAGCCCACCCGAGGTCAATAATGCTGAAATGTGTTATCATGGTTTAAGCAGATTTAATGACGGGACAGCCCACCGGATAGCCAGCCAGTTGACTTACCCCTGAACAGTACAATGATTACCATCAACAATGATGTTATTTCCTGAGAGGTCGCCATGAACTAGCACGTGAGGTGCGGTATCTAGTTCGGGTATCCAATAACTCTTTGTGAGTTCCATTTGTCGCTTGCACTCAGCGACTGTACCACCAAGAAAGCTACCAGCTTGAGCACGGGTGATCTTGCGATGGATTTTGGACTCAATCCAGTCCAAGGCAGTCTCTTCTATTCTCCTGATTAGAAAGGCCAAAGCGCAGCAAGGGAGGCTTACTTCTCTCATTAATTCGGATCAAATCTAGGCTTGCGTCCGCAACAGAGCGAAGCACCCTCTTACGCTTATCCTTCGTAGCCGGCTGGGTATCTGACCAACATAAAGGTTTACCCTCAGCCCAGCCGAGCGCTAGGAACGGCGCGCGGAGTGAGTTTTCCGTCGTGCTGCTAAAAGCAAGGAGAGGTTGGAAAAGGCGTATGCCGGCGTTATCGATACGTTGCCGAATCTCAGCTTCTTGCTTGAGAAGAAGGGACGTATGAGGGTTCGTTCGGTTCTTTGGGATGCGAATAGATACACGGTTATCGTCGGAGCTCTCGAGAGCATAGACAATGCATTCTCCGCCGCATAGAGGCTCGACTTCGGTGTTGTGAATGAAACGGCATGGCGAGCCTGTCACTTCAGTCGCTAAAGTGCGTACGTCCGCTGAGCTAGGATCGGGGGTCGCTGCCATAATCGACGAACACCCTAGAGGAGCTAATGAGCTTGACTATTAGCGATGAAACTCGTGTCTGCTGAGCTTTTCCCTACCAGCGAGCGACGCAGCAAGGCTATAGAGTGTCTTCTATATCCCGCAGGCTATTGACCGGGCACCCGAGAGTCTTCGGTGGCAAGGAGTAGTCGTCTCAAGGCTTCCGCATGAAAAGTCGTTTGGAAGTGGTCGTCGAAGGTGAGGTGCCGCGCCGGCACTGCTGTCATCAGATGCCGAGCGGAATAACACTTCCTTCCGTCTTCCCGTCTTGAAACCACGTTTTCAGGCTCCGGAAGAGGCCGAAATCGGGCTAATTGCAGGCCACGACAGAAGATGTAGTGTGCCTCTAGACGAAACAGGGCAGATGCGTCGTGAAGAAGGGCTGGAACATAGGCAACGACCAGCGCAGTAAGAAGGACGCGGAAACAAACTTGCCCGAGCGTAAACCTGCAGGCGGTGCTTGGCTTCTGCAGTATTGGGCAAGCCTCCCAATGCCATTTTCTCTGCTAAAAGAGGAACTTGGCATTTGATTGGTGTCCTGAAGGCCCCGGATCTGACTGACAACAGGATTAACTAGTTAGTTAATGTGACTGCCCCCCCTTTGGCCACAGCCCCCCTTTAGCCACCTTATCATAGACTTTACAACTAGAGATGAGATAACTAAAATATACTATAATATAATTAATTCTTATCATATAAAGTTAAAAATACTATTATTCGAATCAGAAATAAATAAAGATCGCAAATATCGAGTTTTTATGGCGCTAGAGGACCTAAAATCCGCCTTATTAGCTCTTATTACTATAAAGTATATAATTTCTTATAAGAGCTTATATAACTGCTAAAAGGGCAGAACTAATACCTGCGATATATAAATTAGGTATTAAAAGTTAGATAAAGATTAAGAGAAATTCCTAGTAGAATAGATTCTTAATAAAAAAATAGCTAGCTGGGCCTTAAGTAAAAAGAATATATAAGAGTTTAAGTAATTAATCCTAAAATATAATAACTAAGAATTATATCTTATGAATTATTAGGTTAAATATGATATTACTTGCTATAAACATATTAAATTAAAGCTATTATAACTTATAGATATAATATAAATATAAATAACTTTAGAGAAGTAGCTATAATAATTCTATAAGCTTTTAGGTAATTAAATTTAATAGAAAAATATTATATTAACTTATCTATATAATATTAATAAATATAGACTTATAGAAGGGGAATCTAAGTTAAGAAAAATAGTTAGAAGCTCTTATATATATTATTCTATTATTTCTAAAAGTAATTCTTATACCTAGGTCTTTATATTAAAGTACATATTAATAGTAAGATATTTTATTAAGCTAGTAATTATTTTTATAAGAGAAAACCTCTAAGGGCAGTGGTTTAATAATCCCTTTTATCCTAATTAGTTCTTTAAGTATATAAAAATAAGTTAATTAAATTTTTATATCTTTTACTTATAATTTCGCAATAACTTCCTCCCTAATACTC
>JABCKB010001224.1:0-22172 GCA_013184455.1 Fusarium continuum
CGAAGTGGGGGGGTGGACCATGTGGTGGTGAGATACGATAGTTAGAGGCGTCAGCAATAACATCGTTCAGTATACAAAACAAAGCTAAGCTTACGATAAGCGACGATCTGCAGCTTCTTGGTCTTGACCATCCTCTGAGCCCCTCCCTGCTCTGCCGCGACAACAGCCGTATGCCTTCCGAGTCCAAGGTTTACAGAAGCTTGCACAATGGCAGATGCGACAATGCTGCCAAACATAGAAAGCAAGATCATCAAGTCGTCCCAGCCGGGTCGTCGAAACACCACAGTCGTTGTGATCAACTTTGTGAGCACAGTGGCTATTGCCATGCTGGTAAAGACCCAGGCTATCACGCTAAGCTGGTGCTGCTTCGACTCGTTTGGAATTTCGGCGGCACCCATTGCCAACACTGCTTAACAAGAAAGGAGAATGAGAGTAAACGAAAGCCTCTCTGGACTGCATCTTCATGTGGATAGACAGAGCATGAAGAATACCTAGACATGCTGCGTTGGGTATGCATGGATACTGTTGGTTGTACATGTTATGTTGGCTGCGCAGAAACATGACAAGGTGGATACAAGACAATGCGACGTCGAACCCCTGAGGGCACGCACGGTGGTGATATTAATTGTGGACTGACTCTTCTTTAGAACCAACAGCAGACAGGGTGCCGTGTCTTTACGAGGAAGATCTCCATACCTGGGAAGGGGAAAGCACTGAATGTGTGACTACTGCGCTATACTCTTCGATGGTCAGACTTTGCTGATAAGATGCGACAAAGATTAGTTTTCCTATGATCATAGGTCGCCAGCTGTCAGTCTTACCGATAGTCACTGCAAGTGAGGAAAAAGCCTTGGGGTAGTCAACAGTTTGCGAATATTTCTTGCCTGCCACCGGAGCACCGCGGGTGGGCAAGACACATTGAATCAACCAGGGCGCCCCCAATGTGTTTTGTTATACATCCGAACGCTGGATCTTTTCTCCTTCCTATTTGAGCAGTGATTGGATGCAGTTGGGAGTGCTTAGTTAATTTACACTGATCCACAAAAGCAAGGTCAAAGGATGCATACAGTCGTACCTCAACACCTTTCTACGCCAACTGGGACTCCCGCTGGCTATAGTTCATTGACCAACCAGCCATACGCGGGATTTTGTTTAAACTGGGGCTAACAGGGGGTTTGTTCCTCACAGACAACAGTCTCGAGGTCAGGGTGCAGACTGCATGGCTACAACGGAGGGGTTCGTGCTTGAACTGTCTAGCCGTATGTCGTGATTTTGATTCAGGTACGGCATACGGAGTACCTGGTCTCTTGACGGTCGAGTTTTACGGGCCCTTGGGTCATGCTGGATAAAATGCTAGAAACAACGCTGATCGTTGAGCCTTGGCAATGTAAGCGAGTTCTCAAGTACCCACCTGTTGGTTGTATGTAAGAAGTGGGAAAACGGACCCAACGGCACAGATCGTTCCACCTTTAGTTTTCTCCAGGCCCCTTCACTTTACTCGGACCTAAACGGTTGAAGTTGCAAGGCTTGGCTGCTTTGATGGCCAAGGTGCGTGACATGAATGGAGACCGCTGGAGTGATTAAAGACCCCTGATTGCGACATTGCATGTGAGCCACATCCTTCTGTACCTCATCTTCCTCGCATCAACTGTCTCGTACGTACTGACAAGATGGCGCCTTCAGATATCGTTCAGCGTATGCAAGATGCCACTGCAGCCTACGAAAAAGAAGAGGTCGGAGCTCGAGAGACCCTTCTTGACCTCAACCGCCAGCTTCTTGCCGAGCTGGAAACGCCCACCGAGTTTGTACAACGTGTATGGTTCGCAACCGTAGGTAGATCGTTGTCCCATTGCCGCCTTTGTGACTAACATGTAAAGGCTTCTCTGGGTGGTTGTCTGGAAGTTGCGAACAATACCAAGCTATTTCGGCATCTTAAAAATGCCAACAACGGGATTGGCACTGAGGCTCTGGCTGAAAAGACGGGCATCGCTGTGCCTCTGCTTGAACGCTTCATGAGACACTTTGTAGCCCACAACGTCGTTCGGTTCTCCCAAACCACCGGCTGGCACGCCACAGACCTTTCCAATACCCTCGCTGAGGAAAATTATCAGCATAGCATCAGCTTCTGTCAACGTGCTGCGGCAAAGTCATTTTTAAACTTCCCAGATCACTTCAAGAAAGCCAATTACCAACCGCCTGGCTTAACCAACGGTCCCTATCAATATTCTCACAACACGACAGTTCCCTTCTTCGACTGGTTGGTTGCAAATCCGCCATATGTCAACTGGTTTGGTTCTTTCATGTCTGTGTATCGAGCTGGAAATCCCGACTGGTGGACGTTCTATCCCGTGAAAGAGCGTCTTATCGAGGGCTTCGACGAATCCAGCAGCGACGTGTTCCTTGTTGATGTCGGCGGTGGTCGAGGCCACGATCTTTCCGCGTTTGCAAATGGACAGGAGTGCCCGGGCAGATTAATACTCCAGGACTTACCAGAGGTTACCTCAAGCATCCAAGAGACCACTTCCTTTGAAGCCCAATCGCACAACTTCTATACCCCCCAGCCTGTCCAAGGTGCACGAGTCTACTTCCTGCACTCTATCCTCCACGACTGGGGTGCCGAAGACGGCGCCAAGATTCTCAAGAACCTCGTACCTGCGCTGAAGCCGAGCTACTCCAAGATTCTACTTAATGAGATAGTGTTATCGGAGGAGAACCCTTCCATGCCTGCTGCCTCTATGGATATGATGATGCTAGGGCACTTTGGAGAGTCTCGCGAGCGTACCGAAAAGGAGTTTCAAGCCATCGCGGCAGTGGCAGGTCTGGAAGTAGTTGGGGTTTTCGCCAACGCTGCGTCGCCTGAGAGCGTTATTGAGCTTGCGCTACCCTCTGAGTAATATTCGCCAGTTGCATTCGGCAAGCTTTTCTTAGTGCCGTATGTCTAGAACTCTGAGTCGAAAGTTCTTTGTATGCGATTCATAAATACATCAGTCTCTTATATGAACCCGTAAGTTAAGAGTGTCGCTTTTTCAAGTGAATTATTTCAACGTAGTATTTCTTTGGTCGTACTAAAAAGGAAGTTGACAGGCGTGTCCTGTTGGTCTAGCAGTTTATAGCTTGCTCTTCAGCCCTGCAGAAGCAGCAAGTAGGGTTCGCTGCTTCTCGCCTCCATGTTCAACCTTGACGGGAGCATCAAAAATTGTAGCATCAGGCTTTGCTTTCCTATCCTTCGTCTCAACATACTCCCTCTCTCCTTCTCCGACATACAGCTGTCTCGGTCTCCAGATTTTGACGCCCGATGGGTTCAGCATCATTTGTCTCCAGTGTGCCAGCCAGCCTACGCATCGTGGGACGGCAAACAAGACAGGATAGAAATCAAGCGGGAAACCCATGGCCTGGTAGATTAGACCAGAGTAGAAGTCCACGTTGGGGTACAGATTCCTACTTCTCATGAACTCACTCTTTCTGGCGTAGTCGGCAAGCGTCAGGGCCGTGTCCAGGAGCTTGTTCCTTCCGGTGACCTCAAAGACTTCCTCGGCGAGCTTGCGGATGGCTGTCGAACGAGGGTCGACGTTCTTATAGACCCGGTGGCCGAAGCCCACGAGTACACGCTCTCTTCTCTCAACCGCCTGCATAAATGCCGGAACATTCTCAGGAGATCCGATCTCGATGAGCATTCTAATTGCCGACTCCGAGGCTCCGCCATGGGATGGACCATATAGCGCGGCGCATCCTGCAGCAACAACGCTGTAGGGGTCCACCAAAGAGCTCCCTACCTGCAGGACTGTGGCGGTAGAGCAGTTGACCTCGTGATCGGCATGGATGATGAATAGCTTGTCCAGCGCCTTGGCAAGAACAGGGTGCGGCTGGTAATCAGGCTCAGACAGATTGTCCAGCAGATACAGGAAGTTCCCGGTGTATGACAAGCCCTGCGCCGGACGGTTGAAGGGCCGACCCTGCCGCATTCTGTAGGACGCTGCCGCCAGAGTCGGGGCCTTTCCAAGGATCCGGAGAATCTGCTTGTCCAGCATCTTGAGGGCTTCCATGTTACCCGAAGCGGCGTTGGTGTAGAGCTTCTGGCCAGCGAGCGAGGGATTAGCTTCCGGGGCAAACGCTCCAAGTGTAGCAAAGGCCGCAGTCAGCATGGACATGGGATGAGAGTCGTAGCGGAACGACTTGAACATGTTCTCGATGTCGCTGTGGATGTACGTGTGATGCATCACCTCGCCATGCCAGTTGTTGTACTGCGATTTTGTTGGAAGCTCGCCATAAATAAGGAGATAGGCAGACTCGAGAAAGTTGCTCTTTTCCACCAACTCCTCGATCGGATATCCCCGGTAGCGAAGGACGCCATCGAGGCCGTTAATGTAGGTAATCTTACTCTGCACGACGGCAGTGTTCATGTAAGCGGGATCAAAGACCCTGAGACCCTGCCTTGTTTCATCCTCCTGGCGGTCATTACCGGCCTCGGCTTTGATCTTCTTGAATTCCGTTGCCGCAATCGAGTTGTGGGTGATGGGAATCTCATAGGTCTGGTTGGTTCTGTTGTCCACGACCGTTAACGTCTCGCGCCGACCTTTGTTCTGTGCTGAAACCATAGTTGAGATAAGACAGGATGGGGAAGAACAGAGGTTGCAGTAGTGGTCGAGACTATGAGCACGAGCAAGAAGTTGGTTGTCATGGTTTATCATGGTTTTTACTCTGTCCAAGCGCGTCGCGATGATAGGTCACGTGTCGGTCAACCTCGGTAAGCCCAAGTGGATGCTTGTGAGAACCTCGGTCCCCGTCATACTGTGTGTAGCTTAAGCCTGTAACTGGGTCCCAAGACTCCCAACTGAAGAAAATGTTAAGACTATGATAGCAGATGCTCGAGCAAATTGGTATAGCGCCATTGATGTGATGACTGGCTGCTACAACTGCCAAGGTAATCTCCCCTTTGATATGTTCTTCTTTGAAATAATCCATATCGACCGTCCTCCTTAGAATTGAAATTGCCACATGAGGCTCCTCAGAGACAGGTTTTATGACGAGGTGGCTCAGATGGGGAGGCGCATCCAAGTTCCAACACAACAACGAAGCTTTTGCTACCTTACACAAGTATGCCTGAGAGTCTCTGAGGCACGGTTGGCTTCTTCCGTGCTATTATTTGTTGATAGATTGAATTACCCCATCTCGTTTTTTCTTTCAAAGTTCAGCGGTGACAACGGCCTACCCTAGACCATAAGGTGTGGTAGAAACCGCCTTTAGCATTAGACAAAGGCAGCTTCTATATCCGGCTTTAGACGTCAGTCATTTGAATGGTCAAAGCCCGTATCGCAATAGAAACATAAAAAATAAAAATAAAACGAAATAAGGCTTTAAAATCATTGTTATAGTAACAGTCAAGGTTAGTCATTCATATTCGTTTTCCTTCCTTGGTGGGATAGAAAACTTGGTAACATATTATATAGCTTATTTTAAATATGGTATAACTAAAAAAATCACTTGTGGTCTTCTCATCAAGATTCTGTCGTGGTGAGAACATTCAATTTGGATTCATAATTCTAGCTCAGAAATGCTTCAGTGCAGCAGTCTTTTCTTTGCATTGGAGAGATAACCCAGTCTAAGGAAATGAAAGCTTATCCTTTGAGAGCATGCTCTGAATAGTCTAATTATCAAATTATTATATGTCAAGCTGTAAAACCCACCAACAGTGGCAGGGACAAAGACATGAATTGGTAAAGTGTCGATCCCATCAAATCGTGACAACAATGAAGAAAACGATCAAAGCAAAAGAATGCTGAAGGCGAGATATCATCTGAGTCGCGATCGAATCCTTCGTAGATGTAATCGCTGGTGATACCGTTATTGTCGAGCCAACTTCGGCAGTCGGCACAGATATATCAGGAAGATTAGACTGAGTCGTTTCACTCAGAACTGTCTTTGATCTTGTTAGAATTAATTGACCTTGTCTAAAATATTCTATAGAAAGCAGAATCTCACTCACAAGTCCAGTTCCGATGACAGAAGCAAAGTTATCGCATCCGGAGTACCCCCAAAGATTAGACAGTGCGGCTCCTGTATAGAGGCAAGATGCGTTTCCGATATATTCACACGAGTAGTCTAGGCGTAAAAGTCTTTGTTGACAGGTACAGGAGCTGAAAGTCGAGGTGTCCTCATCGGAGACATATGACAGACACTCATCCAGTAGATTCTTGGCCGTGAGGCATACTTTGTTTACCTCATCACAGAGCTGATCTGGAAAAGCCGTGTAGGCATTGGATGATTGTGTGGTCGGTGAGAAGGTCACATAGCTACCACAGAGACTGTCCCAGGATATGACAGCTGAGTCGAAGATGTTGTCAAGATAGTTGTTGAGATAACACAGGCGGAGCTCGTTTTCACATCTAGTTTTGACTTTAGCAAAATTTGAACCCGAGTGTTTCGAAATGACTCACCCATATAAAGAGTCCAGATAGTCCTGGTTGCAGATGCAGTCCTGTTTTTCAGATCGTTCGAAGATCGTTGCGCAAGAGTCACCAGAATTTAGAAAATCATTGCAGCTTGGAAAAGTGGTCACTTCGGATCCTGCGAGGCAAGTCCAGCTAGTTGAGATTGTTGCTACAACGCATGACGTAGCAAGGAGGTGAAATAGAAGAATGGGATGATGCATTTGCCAAAGTCAGCTTCGAGGACTGTATTGATCAAGGGCCTTTCGCGATGCTTAAGATGACTCTGGTTGTTCTTACGATTCTTACGCTTGAAGGGAAATCTGTCAGTTGTCAGACGCAATCAGACTGTTAATAAAGGAACCAGGCTGTGGGCGTGTCCGTCTGGCTAGTTTCAGAAACGATGGACCACAACTGCCGAGGCACCCAAGATAGCGCGCTATTGATAGATAGAGGGTGATCAGACCTCTCGAACCTGCTCTGGCATGAAACATCCCACGCCAAATAAGCAAGTCCTAGCCCGTTATCACATGGGCTGAGGTAGCATTGAAACTCATTCGGCACTCTAATTGGGTTACATATCACACTAGCGAGTTAGCTTCCAGCCTCACCAATATGTCGTGGCCTCCTCTACACCCTCAATCCATCAGCTGAAAGAAGGAAAAAGAAATCATGGCAAATTTTGGTCACTAAAAAAGTACAAATGCAACAAGGATGGGTGTGATGAGGTTGGTCAGGAGAACAGAACCAGCTTCTGTGACAGGAAAAAGTATGAGTGATCCAAACCTTTCTCTCTTTCAGGTAATTCCTTGTCCTTTACATCTGCTTCAAACTCGTGTCTCACCCGACAGCTTTCAATATCGAATAGTGCTACATTGTCGACATTGACAGTACAGTTGCCTCATGAGTCTCTCACTTTCCGGTAAATGCTACTGATCCTGCATAGAAATTGTTCTTACTGATCAGGTGCTTAGCTGCCCGGGACGGTATTGCCTCAGCTTTCTTCATGATATTAATCAAATTGGAGAGTACTAGAATTCGCATTCACAGATGGCAGCACAGAGTGCGTCCCAAGAGGCCACCACTACTCCTTACCATGCGGGGTATGGCGCTTCAGCTCTCCTGCCAGGCTGTGATCCTGCTCACTATCTGCGGTCTCTGGCACAAGTCAAAACATGGCAACGGTATCGCCACAGTCGGTGATTCTCAAAATGCCTCGTTCGACTCAACTGGTTTTCACCCGGCTCCGATACTAAGCTCCTCTGTGATCTGGGCCACCGTACCTGCTTGGATCATCTCAGCATACTCCTCGCTCTGGTCTGCGATGATCGACGCCCTCAAAAAGGTTCACCCGCTGCTAGAACTTGAAAAAGCGAAACGGGCGCGGCCACCGGGTGCTAACCCCCAGAGGGCGTTCTGGAACCGACTATGGCAAAAGCTGTGCCTCTTCAGTTCGTCATCAAGGCACCCTTCTCAATCATCAACTGGTAGCCCGACAGTTGGTTCGACAGTAGAGCGTGTTCTTCTGCTGGATTACGGAGAGTGGCCTATACTAAACGGAATCAAAGCCATGCGGGTCGGCCATGTCCTCCTGGGCGTTTGTATGATTCTGAGGGCGGCGCTATGGACAGCAGGTGGCCTCACGGCTGCCATGTTCGCCGTCGTAACAGTCCCCTCAGAGAAGCCCGTGACCCTCTATAGTGACATAGCTTTCGACGAGTGGCTTGGATGGAACTACAGTAAAGGCACTGCTAATTCTTCCTTGACGCCGGCTCTGGATATTGTCAGCGCAACAGTTTTGAGGAACGGACAAGATTACCCTTGGACAACAGACACGCACTCCTTCTCACCATTCTTTCCAACACAGGTCGGCGGCCCAGGCAATTATACCTTCGACACTGAAGCTTACTGGGCAACTGTGAAGTGCAAAGCCGCCACGGAACACGATCTGGTACGAGTTGACGGCATTCATAAGACCATTCAGCCAGATGATGAGTTAAACTCGGCCCAGGTTCGGATAGGCTTCCGTTCCGATGATTGCGATGTAAGAAAGTGGTTCACAATCACTAACAACACCCTGCAATATGCTAGGTCGTGGTCTGCCACCTGTCCTTCAGCGTATGGCCGGGCGAGGCTGGGTATGTTCGCAGGAGTATATAATGCAACAGAAAGGTTCTACCTCTCGAACCTGACAGTGGTTGCATGCACTCCACAGATTTACAAATCTAATGTCACCCTTAATATATCTTTGGTCAACGACACGGCGACAGCGAAGGTGCTCAGTTTCACTGAGAAGAACAGGCAGCTGTTCTGGCCTTTCTACATCGATAACTGGCTACGAAACATCCCGTTGTATTCCTTGTATGACCCTACGTTATACAACGATATGGACACTTTTTCCCGCCTGGTTATTGGTCACGCTTCGGGTAAGCCGACCCTTGACGGCATAAGTGGACAGCAGCAGATTGTTAAGTCGTTCGGCGTCATCTTCCAGGCACTTTTTGCCAATTTTGTTACTTTACAGGCGTACTACAGCTCTCCCAAACGGGAAGTTTCGGGTCTCCTGTCACAGCAGGAACTCCGGCTATTTGTAGTCAGCTCAGCCTCTTTTGCCGTTGTTGGTATAATTGCTACAGCATTCATCACGACCTTGCTTCTAACGCTTCAATTGTTCAAGAATCGACATATTCTCGAGAATTACATCGACTTGATGCTGGGCAATGCGCTCTTATTCCGAGATAGTACTGCAAGCGGAATGGAGACCTACCTCAAGATCTTGATGGAGAGGGCCCACGAGATGCCGCTTGGCATCGCAAACATGGACCTCGCCGATTTTGCTAAACAGCAAGCAGATTTAAACAACTGGTTGATATGGGAAGAAGGGACACCTAGAGCAATTCATGTAAAACCCCCGTTGACTTCTTCTTCTTCCAGAAGCAACAGCGCGGGCTCTTTAGCAAATCCCCCGCAGGCTAATATGTTATCACATGGAAGTCTTCTGCAGATGCATCAGCTCCCCTAGACACAGAAAAGGATTAAGAACATCGGACTAGAATCTTCTTAATTGTAATAACACTCGCAAAGTTTCAGCAAGTTGCAGCCACGTATTTGACACTTAAGATATGGGGGTTTCGCGTATCCCTAACTCTAAATGTTAGCTCTATTATCTTTTGACTCTGGTTATTAGCTTAAACCGACTTGGTTCCAATGTGTGGATCCTGGTCTGTTACTGGATGAGTATAGATTCGGTTGGTTCACGTCATAAAATAGATAAGGTGAGAATTCTGCTGTCCCGCTGGTTTCCACCAAGGTAGAGATTTTGAAACTCAAATCGGCTTGGGTTATATGCTTAGTTATTAGTATTGTCGCCCGCTGTGACGCCATATCTCAAACAAGACAGGCTGCTGGCTTATTTAAGTCCTTTGAGGTGCGAATAAAGACCAAATTCGTCTAAGACGAGACCGACAACCGACACAAACACTTCTGCCGGTATTGCCAACGGGTCTTCAGACGCTAATCAGGATATGTGTGGGACGTGACATGAGGCGGTAGTGCCGGTACCCAGCTTGTCAAAACCAATGGCATCACTTGAATTATTGCTGCAGCATCGTCAAAGCAACACGATTATCTGGCATCTCTAGGCGTAACGTATCGTATCGGCTATAAAGCTGTCAATGCGATGGGCCAGGTCAGCGAGCTGCTGACAGACTAGAGGCATGAAACATTTCCTGGGTTTAGTGGGCACTCTGGGCTCACCAATGCGCCTTGGTTTAAAGAAATATGGTTTAGAATATATAGTAGTAAACAGAATCATTCTAATAGCGCTTCGCAGGCGAGCAACCCTAGGGCGGAAAATGAAAGTACGCAGCCGTCGTTCTCAAACTGATGGTTATATAGCAGTAATAACACATCGATTCCCTAATGCCTGATTTGGTTGCTTATCAAGGTCTCTTTAGTTACCAGGATCTGCTTCGGACGGTTGTGCTCCAGATGCCCGCCTCTGCTCTCCACATACACACTGGGCATACCGCCTTGCATGCCCGAATCCATATCGTTCAAAGCCAGCTCTTCAGTACTGATGCTTCGCGGGCTTCTTCTCGAGGCCCTGACCGAGACGTGGACGCCCATTCGAACGTTGGATCCGTGGGCATATTGGGAATCGTAATGCTCGTACCCAGCATAGTCACTGTGGTTAGACGACATGCCAGGGACGA
Organism: Fusarium continuum; assembly: GCA_013184455.1. Taxonomy (NCBI): domain Eukaryota; kingdom Fungi; phylum Ascomycota; class Sordariomycetes; order Hypocreales; family Nectriaceae; genus Fusarium; species Fusarium continuum. The sequence goes on from JABCKB010001224.1 coordinate 10,640, forward strand.
CCTTCGCTACCAGGGGCCGCAGAGTTGGCAGCGAGGCGCATATGATGGCGCAGTTCAGTTCGATGACGGACCAGATTGCAGCACCGGCCCCGTCCCACGGGGGATCATCGCTGTGAACAGCTTCGCGGAGGGTGCACATGCGATAGATGGAGATGATACAAACACTGTGAAAAAAATGGTCACATTGTCAGTTATAGAATAGAAATGCGAGGGTCGAGGGGCGAGGGGCGAGTGAATGTACTGACAAGAAACCCAGGCAGAAGACAAGTATAACCATGATTTTCTGCTTGATGGGTAGTTGGAGCTTCAAAACTGACGGCAGCGGAAGACAAAAAACGAGAACGTCAGTCGCGATATTCAGGGCTGATGAGATGTACCAGACCGGCAGCGTGTCTAGGCACCATCCTGCGGTGCTGGGTACGAGGACGTAGATGGGTAGACACGAGATGCCGAGGAGAGTGGCTTGGACAAAAGCCCAGAGGATGACACCAATAATCACCCAGAAGCAAACTTTCTGAAGCCTTGACGATTGGAAGATACGGCGGTATTGAAACAGGAACGAAATTTTGACGATATTCATACCCAAATTGTAGTGGAGAATGGCGACGTACAAGTACTGCCCATATGTTATTCGTGCTCAGGGATTGGGGGGTTTCTGCGACCACTACCTAGATGGCCATGGCATACCTTCAGCTGCTCTATACTGTCCTCCGGTGAAACATCCGCCTGGTGTCTGCCCATGCCGTGTTTTACCTCTGAAAATGAGCATTATTAGCTTCGAGAAGACGTAGTAGGTCTGGACAATGGAAATGCATACCCATTGCAGTCGAGACCGTGTCAATGATGGCAATGCCCTTTGAAACTCGTCAGCGTCATAGTCTCATCTGACCGTGCTGGATTTGAGAAGACACTCGGAATGAAAAGACTCGCCGTACCGTTGCTGCCAAAATCGTCCAGTCATCTGGGCCCGCCAACCCTAGAAGTACAAGCCTTGCGTAGAGCCGTAGCAGCACGAGGATACCCGAGGCAACAACGAAGCCGACCGCGATACCAACGATAAGGGGGCCCTGTGACTCTGTACGAATAACAGAATCCGCCATGGTAGGTCGCACAGTTTGCAGCTAGCAAGCGACCGAGAACGGTGGTCTTGCAGTAAGGCTTTTGCGAATATTGACAATAGGTGTGAAAGGATATCGGGGAGCTGAGGGGCCCGGAACAGCATGAATTCACAAGAACGTGACGACTGGGCTGGGTCGGATGAGCCATCTTATCACGTATTTTGAAGTCAGATCAAGTATGTTGTAGGAAATTGGATTATCGAGGACGCACAACAGCGATAGCGGCGCAGACAGAAGCCCCCTGTGAGATCACTGCATCAAGAGGGTTTGGGATGGAACATGGCAACCAACATTATTCAGGAGAATGTAGGGGATAGAAAACGACAACCAACACTCCGCAATGTTTGCTCTCTGCAACCTCCCAAATAGCATGGGTTATCATGCACCATCCATTCTCTAACATGATGGCCAACACCTGCAGCCAGGGCCACAACCTTGATTCCAAAAACAGAGTTGAGTTGTGTTGCTGTTGTCACATCTCTAGATTCAGCCGCATGTCCGGGTATATTCCAAATTTTACTCTCGCCAGTGTACGAAGCAGCTAAGTTAGCTTATGTGTGGCCATGACCCATGGGTGTCACCCAGGGTCTGCGGAGTGCTAACCCTGCTTCCGATAAAGGAATCCACTCGACTGGCATTGCCGCCAACAGCCAACATGTGACGGGATTTATTTCCCCCGCCTTTCCCCTGGAGGATCGCTAAGCATCCGTCAAGCATAAACTAGGGCTGCCGGGGTCGACTGGTACCATGAAGACACCAAAAACTGGGCTGGTGTGGACATTTCAAGATACTGCAAAGCTCCTGACTCAAACTAGGCACAAATTAAAAACTACCAGGTATCCATGTTATTAATCGAGTTCGACACCGCCAGACAAGCTACCTGTTGAAGACACTACTAGCCAGCACCAGAAATGTTGAAGCGCATGCTGTACGAGAGGCTGAAGGTAGATCTCGAGGGGCGCCCAAAGAACCTTACCAGGATCAAAATATGTGCCGCAGGCTTACTTCGGCACCGGCTGTTGAGCTCTACCTCTTTACGATCAAGTCCGCGTACAGCATCCGGTGACAGTACCTGCTGGCAGGGGCTACTTGCCCAGGATTAGAGAACAATGCCGACTCTAAATTAACCGGCTTCCTAAATGAGTGCATTCATATTACGACGACATCCCCAATACTACAAATAGATGTGACATTTGACTCCCAAGTCGTTGCATAGTTTTTGTCCCTGACAAAGGTGCGGGCTGCTAACTAGAAACAAACACCTATCCATAGACCCAGACCACACAGCACAAGCTGATCTGAGCTTTCGTCCGGTAAAAACGCTCGGCTCTTTGACTTTTATCCATCCTTGTCGTATTTTGCTGCAACCACAGTTGACCAACGTCACAGTCAAGTATTCTCCATATGCGGAGACATGGGTTTATACTTGTCAGGAAGTGTTGGTTGTTGGCCATCATATTTGAAACCTCCTTCCGCTTCGGTCAGATGGTTACTAGGAAATAAAATTAGTAGAACCAACCAACAGTCTAGACGAAATGATACTGTTGTCGGCGATGAGCTCCGCTTTAGACCTGGGCCACAGCATAGAAACCAGGTTAACATACCAATTTAGAGTCAATGGCTCAGCGGGATAATGCTGTAAGACATTTACAGAATGTGCCGCGGAGTTCTGCAGCATGGGGTCCTGCATGGACAACCACAATACAGCAAGGGCTTGCAGGTACAAATGGCTTCCGAGCCTCCCGTTCACCGGCATGTTGTAGCAGCAAACCTGATTCTGTGTTCACTGCCAGATCCAATCTTCAGATACATTCTACTCTTGGACTCTCCTGCATCCATACCATGCAGCTCTACTCGTGGATTATTTCAGGCTTGGTGGCCAGCACGTCGGCCACCGCAGCGACCGAGACCTATGACTATGTAAGTCTTGTCCCTCCTGGGTTCGGCAGGGAAACAGAATTATCAGACACTTCCAATATACTTGAATGAGCGCTGCTAAATGTTGTCGATAAACAGATCATCGTTGGAGGTGGCACTGCAGGAGGAGCCCTCGCAACCCGACTGAGCCTCGGCCTTCCTAAATTCAAGATCCTTCTTCTGGAAGCAGGCCCAGCAGCTCTCGACGATGTACGCATCAATGTGCCGGGCATGCGTGGTTCAATTTTGGGAACCCCGAATGATTGGAACTTCTCTTCCATCGCCCAGTCGGGCCTCAATGGGCGGTCCATCAGCGTTAACCGTGGCAGGGTTCTCGGCGGTTCATCCGCGATGAATTTCCTATGCTATGATCGCGCCTCATCTGCTGAGTATGATTCATGGGGCGAGCTCGGCAGTCCCGGTTGGAACTGGAACACCATGATTCGTGGTATGACCAAATCGGAAAACTTCACGGGCAACGACGGCGACGTCCACGGCCACGATGGCCCTATCAAGTCCACTTACAATCGCATTGTTCCCGATGTTTTGAAACCGTGGCAGTCTGCGGTCAATAAGCTAGGTGTTCCCATCAATGATGGAGGCTCTCTAGGGGGAGACCCTCTCGGCGTCATGTTCCAGCCCACAAACATTGACGTGGCCAACTACACCCGTTCATACAGCGCCAACAGCTACCTGCCAAAGGCAAAGCCTAACCTCTCAGTCAGGACGAATACTCAGGTCGCCAAAGTTCTATTTTCCAGGGGCGAGGGCTTAGTTGCCTCCGGTGTTGCTCTTCAAGACGGGTCTACGATACGGGCCCGCAAGGAGGTTATCCTCTCCGCAGGTTCCATCCAAAGCCCGGGACTGCTCGAGCTGTCCGGTATTGGCCAAGCTACTGTTCTCGCCAAGGCGGGTGTCGAAAACTTGCTCCATCTCCCGGGTGTAGGGGAAAATTACCAGGATCACCTTCGCACCTCCAATACCTACAAACTGAAGGAAGGCTATGAGTCCTTCGATCCCATGCTCTTCGACACTGAAGGCACGTTGGCGAAGAAACATTTCAAGCTTTGGCTTCAGAATAAAGCATCGTGGTATGATTACACCAGCAGTGCCTACGCCTTTCTCAACTGGAATCATGTTAGCAACGAGACAGGAAAACATCTCACCAGCCTTGCCAATGCCGGCTTCGCCAGCAACGGTACCGTCGTCGACAAGAAGAAGCTGCAATACCTAGACAATCCTTCTATTCCCCAGCTGGAGCTCCTCCTAGAAGCCAACTACGCTGGCGCCGCGGGCTATCCTGGTGGCAAATTCATTACCATCTTCTCCAGTATCATGCATCCCATGAGCCGTGGTAGTGTCCATATAGACCCGCAAGCCCCAAGAGGAAACCCCGTTATTGACCTCAAGTATCTCACCAACGAGTACGACGTGCGCGCACTCATTGAAGGTGCTAAGCTTGCCCGCAAGGTCGCTGAGACACAGCCTCTGCGGTCCGTATGGGAAGAAGAGACAGAGCCCGGCCCGAACGTGACGACAGACGAACAGTTCCGTGACTTCGCCGTCAAGACAGTCAACAGCTTCTACCACCCCATTGGTACCTGCGCGATGCTCCCTAAGAAGGACGGTGGTGTCGTCGACTCGAACCTAAGGGTGTACGGCACCAAGAACCTGCGCGTGGTTGATGCTAGTATTATCCCCGTCCAGTTATCGGGCCATATTCAGACGGCGGTGTATGGTATCGCAGAGACGGCGGCGCAGAAGATTATTGCTGCGGCGTAGTGGTGGTCAAGCCATGGTATTCGGAGTTTAGTTCTAGCAATAGATTTGAATCCTGGATTTCTTCAGTTTCGTCTCAGAGCTAAAACTGTGTTCCTGGCAAGTGTTTAACGAAACGAACAGTCTCTTCGTGTCACGACTGGCACGGCTACTATCATGGGCAATATTTGGAATGTCTTAGTGATGTTTATATTTAGGGTCCCCTGTATAACGCCGGCGATTGAGTGAACAATGGATCCTTCACTCTTGCCATCTTTGTTTTCATAGGTAGTAGAATCCATGGTAGAATCTAAGTGCCTCGTGAGGAGAGGAATATGCCTTTTGAAGAGGAAAAAGAGAAAAGAAAGATGGTAAGCACTTAGAACGGAGATACAGGCTTAAGTCAAACGAGAGAAATCACTACGTCGGGATAATCTCAGTCAATATCGACCCCGTAAATACCCTCATCCTTTGCGAATTTCTCACAATTTGTGATAATGGTATTGCGAATAAAGGCGTCTTTATCGGGAGTATCGAGTCAGCCCAACCGACAAAGAGAGGACATGCTTCGCCCCGAGCTTCTTAAACGCAGCCTATTGGCCTTTTCCCTGTTCAAGAATGGGCTGCCTGGTTTGCAGATTGGTAGAAGCAAAGGCTCTGTGAATGTATATACAAGACCCATGGGTATTAGCGTTTTTGGCTCTTAGCCACAGGCAATGACGATCGAAGCTATAGGCTTCATAGCATCCAATTCTCCCGCACTTCTTGGGATGCCCAGAGTTTCTCTTAATATTATGCCCACAACTAGATACGCAGGTGTTCTGATACCCTTTGAGGTTGATACCAGGGCCATCTTCGTCAGGCTGGATGATAGCACAGCAACCAGTGAAAACACCGCAAAAGAGACAGAGATTGAGGACGTCCAGTGATATCGAACTGTTTTTAGATCGCTTAGTGCCAGGAACCAAAGGACCACATTCCGCACATTCTTGGGTCGGAGTCGCAGGTGGTAATCCTGAGCTAAGGCACATACTATAATTCACAGGAAGATCAGTGCAGTCGGTCCAAATCCAATGTACTAGTTTCATTTCTCCCAGTCCTCGATGAAAACTGTATGCTTTTTGGCCAAGGCAACGCAAGTATATCTATTTTTCATGAGATGGTTGCGCCCTGTGCTATGAAGCCAAACAAGCGTTTTGTTGGCAATGGAACGCATGCTATCGAAACATCAGAACAAGTTTGAAGCGCCGAGGAAGCGATGGATTTACCGAGACTAGGTGAGAAATACAAGCCGGCGATAAACTCCTGGTAAAAGGCAAACAAGACGTTCTCGTCGCAGTTGCTCTTAGCCCCGAAATACTTTGTCATAGCCTGAAGAAGATCGACGGCTTTGACAGCAACGGTCTCACTGCCAAAAAGGCTACGGCTGGTTCCAATACTGAGCTTGTCTTCAACCAAAGTGCCGCTGATAGTACAGGCTGCTGAAGTTGGAAGATTGTCTCCTTGATAGAGGTTATGTCTTTTGTCGGGTTCCCGACTGTTTTGGTGGTGTTCCTGTTAGTGAAACACTACTTTGATTCAAGCGTGCAACTACGAATCAGGATCGTTGAGTCCGGACACTCTAGTGGTCGAGAAACAGAGAACTGAAGCAGCATAGGGTCTAGGGTTAGGAAAAGCTATAACCCTCATCTACGACTAAACCTTTCCAACTCCCAATTCACATCTGCCAGGAAAGGTGCACTGTTTCAAGGCGTGACACATCCCTCCCAGAACGGATCGTGTATCGCGTCAGCGCCCATAGATGTCCTCCTCCTCTTCCGGCCAGGCTCGATACCTTCCGCTAGTCGCTGCAGTTGCGATGCCCTGGATTCTTGTAGAGGGGAACTTGATCGTGACGAGCCTTCGACTGTCATCGGTTCTGCTGATTCAAGAGGTTCATTCGCCCGCGAATGTTTCTTACTAGGATCTCCAGAAACTAGCCGCGATGGCATGCTGGGTTGGAGCGGAGATGGAGTGTGAGTACCAGAGCCAGCAGATAGAATTTCTGAAGCCGCAGACCTTGATATCAACTCAGGTTTAAGGCCCTCTGTCATGGGATTCAGAGCTGCCATGTTCTCGACGCAGCACATGTCGTAGTGATGCCGTAGAGCCTTTGCGTCGATAGTATGCGGAACGTGGGCTTTCTTCCCATGGTACTCGAGTAATATGTCATACGGCATAAACACGCGGATGAGTTTAGTTTCGGGATGGATAGAAAAGAGTCTAGCGTCGAAAAGGTCGTGGAGATGGCCAAAGAGAAGAAGGCCGTTCTTTTGCGACCAGATGCTATTCCACGCCTCACTCAGCCGTCGCGGACTATCTCTACTCTCTGATTCGAACTCCCGTGGTGGATAGACATGGTAGTGCACTTGCGGCACGATGTGACATGCATGTAATCCCGGTCCGACGTTTGGGAAGAGATACCATGACCGACCCTTGCCGGTCACAGCACAGACCTCACTCGCGGCGAGGCAGTTGACGCGAAAAGCATTAGTTTTCTGGCTGATGACGTCCTCATTGATGTCGAGGCTGGGCGGCGCAACCGTGCATGCTGGATCTTCGGGGTCTTTGGTTGGAGACGATGAGCCGGAGGCGATGCTTCTAGCACGGCGGGTGCGTTTGCGAGATGGTGCGCTGGCGATCAGAGGGTTCTTTGACTCTTTGTTGATGGGGAGATATCGGTCATTATGACGGAGAGAGGGGTATTGAACATGAGTTGCACACTTTTGCTCCAGATGCTTTTTCAAAGGTTCTCGCGGATCGAGGCCGCAATCAGAATGGCGGATAAGTTGTAGACGAACCGGTTGTTGATGGGACCAAGGCGCAGACTGGTCAGGGGTAGGCGTGCAGACAACCCGTTGAAGGTTTTGGCGGGACACGACAGTCAATTCATCAAACGGTGACAAGTTCAGACTTTCATTGTGAAGAGTAAATGCGATGCTATCCCAGGGATCTTGGTCGGGGGCCGACGGGAGTTCAAAGCAGAGGCGCAACTCATTGACAATATCGGAAAAGGTCAGGAGAGTGCTGTTGTGAGGGTGAAAGAGACCCGCAAAGTGATCAGCGCCGATACCACAGAGCAGATGTATGTTCCAGCCGAGAGTGCGATGGGTAGATGTGACGGCGCATGACATACTGATGGGTCGCGATGTTGTTGTTGATGATGTTGATGTTTTGATGATGTTTGTTATTTACTAGCGTGATCTCAGCTGATTGGGTGGGTCGAGTGAAACATGGGGGCACATGTTGATAAGATAAGAGACTGCCAGTTAAGGACTGGCAAATGAAATAGGAGAGACCCTTACCCTAGAGATTAAATTTAAGCAATCAAAACAACACAGTTGCTTATCGAGAGGCCCGGGACGTGTTCTCAAGTTGAGGCGATTATTTGTCTGGATACCAAGACTGACTTGGAAAAACCTCAATGGTGTTGCTGAGGCACGTTGGGCAAAAAGGCTCTTATCCGAGATTCTCAAGTGAAAAGACTTAATTACTCAGCTGGTGGCCTTGTATTTTAATTTGATAATTACTCGTAATCTTAACTCAATTCTCCTCTATAAGGGGTTTATAAAATAATATAATATCTCTTTAAATAAATAGGAAAATTAATTTCTTAAACTAGCTTATTATTATAAATAAGACTTGCTATTATTGGTTTGATTAATATTTTATTACCCTGCCTCATGGTAAAAAAGCTTTAGCTAAGTTTGTGATTGAGACGTCGGTAGTGTCGGTGGAAAGTGTTTCCGAGGCAGTAGTTGTGGTTGTAACGTCCGTCAACTCCGTAGAAACAGTAGTAGAGCTGATTTCGACCGTGAATACGGAGGTGGTGGTGGCCGGGCGACAGGGACCTGCATTAACAGCGGCACCGACAATGGCCAAAGCGACGACAAAAAGGTCATAAGAGTGCATAGTGAGACGAGAGATAGAAATCAATATAAACAATGAGTGACTGAGGATGAGTGAAGCAGAGGAGCCAGACGTGGAGAAGTTGGACCGACTCTGCTCTGGTCTGTATGTGCCTTTGGTTTTTGTGTTTCTTTTATCTTTTCTTGCTACAAGCCACTACAGGAAGCTAGTGACTTGTGGGACACAATAGCGTTAGATGAATACTAGGTAGCTAGTCTACTTTATCGAGACTACTGTTTTTTTTTTTCTTATGTTTTTTTTTCTTGAGATCATAATCTGCTTGGTGCCTCGATTCCGCGCATGTAGGACCTGGCCTTGGGCTAAAGTTACCCTAGTTTATCTACGATAGTTTAGAGTTATATGTTTAGCTCAGCTTCGTAGGAAATCAACCACTTTTTGCCATGTTCATTCAACCTCTTCCACCCACGCGCGCTCTTGCATGGGCGTTGGTGACATCGCCTAACACAGTTGCTCAATTAATGCCACTGCTATTTCAGGGTAAAGCATAGATAACATCTCTGGTTTTAGTCTACGCAGCTAGGCCTCGTTGGATTGAGCCAGGTTAACGCTTCCTCTCTTCTCTGTATCTCAAATCAGACCTATACCAACCTCCTCAACGTCGTCGAACAAGTCCTTCTTATCCAAGACAAGATATCCTGCGCGACGAAACACGCCTTTTTTCTCCTCGTAAAGCATCAGCCCTTGAGTTGCAGTTACTTGAAGGCACCGCACTTCAGAATTACTCTCATTCTCCAAGTCAAACCACCCCAGGGCGACAGCGCGCTGTGCATCCACGTTTGTAAAGCTCCCAGCTTTGATGTCAAGACCCAGTATCGACGCAAAGCGGCTGACGAGTCTGACATTGGCTAATCGTCCCATGACTTTTCTGACATAATCGGTATTCGGACGATTCAGGACCGCAGCCTTGGCAATGCGTCCATAGAACTGCAGCTCGCAGTGAGGCATGTGGAGGGACGTTTGGTCATATCCCTCGCATGATGTCCAATGATCGGAATCCTGTAACATAGGCTTGATTTTGACATAGTCTTGTCCCGTTTGCTTCATCCTACGTTGAAAGGTTGCGACGCCGTCCATGAACACAGGTCCTTGTATAGATGCCCAAGACCATGATGGTGCACGTATCACCGGAGCAGTTGCAAGTCGTGTGGGCAAAGGTCTTGTCGCTAGCTCGAATCTGTCGCTGATATGATAGCCGGGCCGCCACAGCAAAGTGCGGACAAGGTCGCACTCCCAGTGACCAGCCAAGTATCGCGACCCTAGGAGGGTCGTCATAGGCTGAGCAATAGAGGAGATTGCTGCGAGAATATCATGGGGATTCGATAAGCGACGCCTTGATAGGCTCGTGACAACACCGTCCCATTGCTTTAGCAGGCGATCTTTCCTAGACTGAATGTCACCGCCTGTTGCTTTGAGAGAAGAGTGAAGTGTAGACTTGAGGTTAACTGCGTCAGTATAGCCATCTTCGTAGTAGGTTCCGGTGCGGCACCAGAAGATTAGCTGTTCTTCAGCAAAGAAGATCATACGTCGACTGAGGAGTTGCTCCTGCAAGCACCATCCTCGTGTCTCGATTGTTCCCAAGTCTCGTTTTCTTTGAAGTCCTAAAGTAACACCACCTTTGCAGGACTCATCAAGAGGTATCCTACATAGCGGAGTGTCCTCGTCGATTTCTGTGTTGACAAATGACTTACGGGCATCATCAGTCTTTCCTGCTACTACTGTGAGGGTAGCATTGCCATAGACTTGGGCCATCAGCCTTGACTCGTGAGCCCAGTCTTGAGCATCTCCCTGTATTATACACAGGGCATCGATCCAAACGAAGCGAATGCCGAGCCACCGGGCTATAGCAAATGTGTCGCGATGCGCGGTAACAAGACGAGACTCTGCAATTTCATTGAGCATTTGCCCCATGGTCTTTGAATTGAGAGTGTAGGTGTCCGTCGCTGGTCCCCAGCAGTAAGATAAAGCCATGAACTTGTCTTTCATGCCTGGGCTAGTAATGATAAGTCGAGGCGCTTTTCCTTGATCTGGATTGCCTACTTCGATAACTCTCGTAGGCATTACATATTCTTCATCGAGATCGCACGATCTATGCTTTTTGCGACAAGTGTTAAGCCAGTCTCGGATCCATGTTAAGTATATTTTAGGGTCCTTCTCGATTGCGCAGAATCGGCCCAGGATTCGTGGGTGAATGGCCTCGTGGTCTCTAACATTTCCGTTAGCTGACTGCTCTATTGAGAACACAGTCGGACCAAGATAGGGTACTTACTTGTAGACGGCTAGGTTGAAAGTGGGCAGGATGTTATTGGTTAAAGTCTTTCCCGTGATTGGATCAACTCCTCCGCACGAGATCTGGATTTCTGGTTGATAGACATTATTCTCGTGTTGCCGCATATTGACGTATATCCAGATACTAAGATCTTTACTGGTAGTTCCTTTTGGTGTCGCGCCCTTGAGGACATTGTCAATCTGCTCGTCATACCACGCTTTCCGGAAGCCTTGCCAGCACATGCGACAAATGTCGCAGCCGTCTTCGGCGCTCGTCTTGAGTGCTAGGAGGCTGGGATGGAACTGCTCAACAGTTTCCCACAGCTTTTCCATTGTGAGCAGGCGACAGAACCTGCAACGAGTCATGCCTGGTCAATATTAGTTGTTGACAATGAGAGGCGAGGTGATCATGTTAGGTTTGGGCAGGCGCTTTCTTATAATTAAGCAGCAGTTAACCCCGCGGATAATCCCTGTATCGCCGGGCTAATTTTATTACCTAATATAAA
>JABCKB010001226.1:2285-12647 GCA_013184455.1 Fusarium continuum
GGCCACTAGACCTCGTGCTGATCAACATCACATCGCTTGAACACCCCAACGACGTCCAACATTTGAAAATGCCTCTAGCTTAGACCGGGGACCAAGGCTGGAGGTTTTGGCGGAGCATTGTCTGAGCACGCAAGGATATCTTCTCCGCACCACCTCAACGGTTACCAAGTTCAAGGTCAAATAGAAAGCTAGCCAACACACCAATCACCATCCCAGACACAATCCTCGGTGTTTCTCTGACGAGGCATCTTGGCCCATGTGGAGGGTTGCATAATCATAATCATACAAACGAAGAAAACACACTTGGGCCACAAGGGGTGAAACAGACGAGGGGCAATGCTGAGGGGTCATCGGACATGCAAACCAATGCTCTCAACTCTCCACGAGCCGTGTGCCATGACCCGATCTAAAGCGCAGGGCACCCGTTCTGTTGGGTTTATCTGAAGCCGTACTGTGTGCTTTCTCGTGCCTGACTGGTCGCTTATTTCCAGCCAACTCTGGCGCCGATGGATGAGCATGGAGCTGAGGTCGACCTGCATGAGTCGTGTGGGTGCTCGTCACCTGGTCCCTGTCAAGGAGGGGCACCAACCCGAGAAAGGGTAAAAAACCATCGAGGGCACATGGACGACGGAGCAGGGATGAACAGATGGGCCGCCAGTCAATACCTCGTGCGTCGACAGGGTTTTACAGCGCGTTTGGTTGTCAAGCCCGGCGCTATCTTGAGAGTTGCGGGTTGAACCGCACTGCATTTACGGATAGATGCCACCCAGAAGAAGGACCCCTTGCGGGGTGGACGGGACCTGACGTTTGTTCTCTTGCTGTCTAGATCGAGTATTCGCCCGTCGTCACAACGGCGATGACCTCTACCGCTATTTGCATCCCACAACACATACTTTGGCACTTAAAACCTGTCACACCCAGCTAGTCCCGCCATCCCTTACTGCTGAGCCCTTCTCCGATCACGGTGCAGATATACAATTCATGCGATGTCAGGCATTGCAGGGTAGCTGCTCTGGCTTCATACGTCAACAGCGAATTACAGGTGCTCACATTTCAAGACATACCGATGCGAGGGAGTTGCTGTACGACAGTGCCGACTCAAAAAGGCGCTACACCGTCACATTATCACTCTCTAAGCCGAGTGTCCAGTACTTTTCTGGCCAAATAAGCAGTCACATCCGTTATCGGGTTTATCAAGCATGTGAGGCAGACAGAGCCCGAAGGCGAGCATTAGCGAAGCGGATCATCTTAATCGGGCGTGCATCAGGTTACGAAGTAGCTGAATCAGCGCCGCGTGAGGCATGGACTTACCATAGGATGTAGTTACTAACCTGTTGGGTGGCCGATTTTTACTCAAAGAATTCGGCGAACTTGAACCAACCTGTGAACATAATACTGATGGAACAGTGAATCGGAAGCGAAAGTAAACCAACAGGCGACGCTTAGCAACTAACTTAGTGGATTAGTAACTTTAATCTTCTGAGCGAAACATGATCTTGACGTTCACCGCACAGCTGAAGGTACCGTGTTCCATCTCAGTACTCGGGCAGTGCTTTTCACGCATGTCACTTTGCATGACCCGATGTTTGGCCACTGGAAACTCATGCAACGGCGTACGTAGCGGTGAGCAAACGCAACTCATTGCCTGCCGAAACTGCGTGTCAGCTTTTCGTTTGCCCTACACTACGGCACGATGCGTCTCCTTTCGATTGATCCCACGCCTTAGAAAGGTGGGAGTGTTTCTTAAATCGTTGCGATGAATCGCTTCGTATTCTCCATGAATATCTGCACCAGGACCTCGTCAAGGTCTCATTCCTTTCTTCGGGCGCTACTGTACGAGAGCGGCACGTCACTCGGTCGTGGGGTCCCGATGGGTTGGCTAGAGCTTAACATTTCTCATTGTGAGTACTGTATTGGTACCTGTTGGAAGAAGCGATAGTGCAGAAAAAGATGAGCTCTGGCGCTTTGATAATCGGATACCAACCAAGTACCAGCCAAGTATTCTATTCTGCCACGCTAGCGTGTGAGTTCACCGACACCGCTGTCACGTACAGTAGCGGATCCTACGGCTCTGCCGCATGGCGGCAGTGGCTCTGACAGTACCTAGCACCCATGAACGGAGGACGGCCCTGAAGCTAGATTAGAAGGGGGATGGATGGGATGAGATGAGAGGCCCGGCTCACTGGTCAAGCTGGTCCCAGCGTTTCAGCGTCCCAGCATCCTACTGTAGCTCACCAACGCAGGCCGGACCGTCCCAGGTAACCCAGCACTGCGCAGCCGCGATCATTGGCGAGGCCTTGGTCATGCTTCCGTCATCCCGGAAAGTCGTTATGCATCATCACCTATTTCCTCGATCTCACCAAGATAAGTCACTTATCTTGTCAGCAATTCATTCGATTGGAGTCCTTGTCGAGCCAAACTGCTTCCTTCAACGAATCCGGGTAGAAGCTGGAGACGCATTGACTCTACTGTTCTCGGTGGCTTCGAAATCGAGTAGGTCAACCATTGTCATCTCTGATGCACGACCTTGAGTACCAAGAATTAATGCTAGGGTACGTACAAGGTAACATAACACACGACATGGAGGCATTGCGAGCTCACTCAATATACTGAGATAAGGTGAGTAAGAAATGATGAACTGCGAGGGAATGGATACAAACTGCCCAACAAAGCGGTCGAGTTGCACGAATAATACCGAGGTATTCGCATAAAAAGGGACACTAACTAGTTGCGTCGGCCATTTCCACTATCATCGTCAAATGTCGAATCCGCCGCACTGAGGTCCACCGAGCAAACAGAGAAGCGGCCAGGTCCCACGACTGCTACCAGGTTCGATGCGTTTTGCTTGGTCCACCACGCGCATGCTTCCAACATCATAGCTCGTATAGGCTCACGCCTGTGATCCAAGCACTACAGGCCCAAGAACACGTCCGCTGCACGCCCGCTTCCTTACCTCAAGCAAGAGAAAATGACATCCATTGGCTCTGCCTCCACACCCAACACATCACGCACGCCTCGCACACTGGTAGTGCATCCTGCGGCCGCCTCTGCAACCCGTCGGGAACAAGCGCGGGACCCCAGACCACGCAGCGGCCCAATGCTCAGGGCTCCAAGACCATCTGTCCGCAGTGCAACGTCCCAAGCAACATCAATTGAATTGTTCTGTCCCAGTCTGTTCCCTACGAGAGAGAAGTTTCCAGGAAACCCTAGCAGCTTTGTACCGGCCCTTGATTGGACGACTCTCAAGTTACGAACTAAACGGACGGCCTTGAGGATCTCTTTGCGATATGACAAGCCATTGCAAAGTCTCTCTGCCTCGCTCATATTTATGATGACTTGGTTGGATACGACGACGTTTCTGATCAGGCTGAGACCATATCCAGTAAGTCAGTTCTGAGCTTAGGGCACTTCTCACGTCTGATAGGCTCGGCCATTTCCAGGCTATCACTGCCCACCTGCCCAGCTCTTACGTATGCCTGCCAACTACGATTCTTATAAACGGGCCTTCACGAGCTTTTCAACCACACTTTTTGGTTCAACACACACAATGTTTGTCTTGGTTGGACAAGGCCCACTTGCAAGACGTTTGTCTGCGCACGCACGCACTCAGCTGAACCCCTCGGGCCCCTCCACCCTTCTGGCGCGTGTTCAGTCATGAGAGCGTGTTCTATCTACCGTCAGTTGCGGGATCCGGGATTCATCTCGCACGGCTGAGACGCGAGACGCTCGGAGCCTTGTTCTTGAGCCCAAACTCCAGCTGGGCTTGTCCGGCGTCTCCCTGATCGGATCCACCACCGCCCGTGTCGCCGCCCCCTCGGCCGGTCGTTTACCCCTCGACTGCTGTAAGGTACCGTCAGTTCTGCCACAGCCGAGTCTTGGTTTACGACCAAGGTGGTGTCGGGGTTGTGCGCTCTGTAAGCAGGAGGCTAATTATGATGCAGATGCAGATACAGACGATACGGAATCCATATACATTGCGTTGCTAATATACACCAGGCAAAAACCAACATCTCTCTCTCGGCAATGCCTTGTACTGTGCTGTCCTGCGTGCGTTCCCTTGTCGTGCCCCGGCATGACCTGGCCTGACCTGGTCTTGATATCCTGTACCTTTTCCATACCGCTGGGACGGACACCCACCCACAACATTGGCAGCCAACAGCAACGACTCGAATCACCGCATCAATACGCCCCTCCTCCGTGACCAAAAGCTATTGTACAATGTGCCATCCATTCTCACTTGTACTATCGGCTCCTGCGTTCGCTTGGGCTTTTCGCCCTTTTAAGACATGCAAAGAATGACATCCATTTCTCCGACACACGGACGTCTTCTTGTTGATTTTGGATCCCGTCGGATTTTTTTTTCTGTCCAACCTCATGTGTTCTTCATCTGTGGCTCACCATTGGCCTCGTGACTGGTGCTGACTGAGCCGGTAGGCGGCGGGCGGCGAGCAGCGAACGAACTTAAAGGCAGTTTGACCTTTACGACTACGGGAATTAAACCTTGAATTGCGGTGCCTGTGCGGATTGATGCCAATTTTGGGTCTGTTCTCTTCCTGGAGACCTGCAAGCACTTTGGACTGCTGAGAATATAAAACCAGCTTAGGGAATTGAGCATTATTCTTTTTATTTATTTACTTTTGTTTATTTATATTTATTCATTCCCCACCCGGAACCGCGAAGCCATAGAGCTTAAATGAGCGGCCTAAGCAACTTAACAGGTACGGGCGACAATACTAAACAAGATTTAGTTGGCTTGATTGAAGAGCAGACGGCCCAGCATATTCGAAAAGTACATGGGCAAGACAAGACACGCGAGGGAGGGAGGCGCCGTGCCCGTTGTGATGTAGTCGGCGGGCATTCCAGCCAGCAGAAGAGCGAGTCTAAGGCTGGCTGATTCTGTATAGACGTGTTTCATTTACCACTCGCTTAGCTCTTGCTTCGCGTAGCAATATTAGACTGAGACTTGGCCTGCTGTATGCAGACGCCTTCCTCGACGCTTGTTGCGTCCTTTGGCTTGGCTTGGTTCTCTACCTTCAAGAGGCTAAAGAAGCGAAGAGGCTCAGCTCGTTGAAGGCACAATCCCAGAGGATGGACGACAAACCTAGACCCTTGAGGCGACAGCCATGGACGCCGTCCCAAAATTCCCAGCTCTCCACAGGGAGCCTCTTTTCATTTCTTGCTTATTACTGATCACGTTGAACATGGTAGTAGCCCTCTATGCTGTCGCGGTCGTTTGTTTATCTGAATCGAGACCCCGGTCGAGTAAAGAAACAAAGACGATAAGTCCGAGCCCAATCGCTTACGGTCCGTTCCTCGACCATGACCATGACTTCCTACCCAGCCTATAAGTGTGAGGCTAGGAATAGCACAATCATTATAGGTAGCCCATACAGCCAACCAGCCTTACCTAGGTACCCTTACCCTTCGTTACCTTGACCGGGGACTTCAGGCTTCTAAGTTTTACGAGTACTGTCTGTACCCGTCACCATTGCTACTACAATGCATCATCCACCTTGCTATAACTATCTTACCTGTGCCTGCTATACCTTAACTTACCTGGTAAGTGCTCAGTCGGTCATTTCACGTCCCGTGCTGGGCGTCTGGCCCTTGACTTTGACGCCAGAAACGCACTGGACCCGATACCATGGATGCTTCTTTTCCTTTACTCCCCGTTGTTATTGCCCGTCTGTTTAGAAGTTTATTTGACAGCAAGATCTCTAGGTACCTACTATACTTAGTAGACTATTGACACCAGTAGCTTTATTCGGGTAGGTAGACAAACTGGCTGGTTTGACAAACACTACCTAGACTCGGCTGCCATTTTCATCCGTTTGCTTCTGCACCTAGTGGAGGTTAACCAAGCAGTTACAGCAGCATGTAGTATGCTGGGCTGGGGCTGCAAACTACAGCGGAGTACAGTAGGCTTACGGTGCACTGCAGTACCCCGATGGGCCCTGTCGCTAGCATTGGATCCCTAAAGTGGTTTCGGTGCTAGCTGGGGCCGGCTTCCTGGGAACGGCACGACACCGGGCCATCCGTCCCATTACTCCCGCCCTGGCCTCCGCCACTTGTCCACCCTAAACTTCCCTGCACTGCACATGCACCTGCACCTACCTCTCTCTGGTTCCTTTACTAGACTCGCACCCTTCACTCCGCACCTCCTCCTCCTGCCTCTGCGTTTGGCTCTGCCTTTAGCCTTCCTTCCCTTACTTCTGGCGCGCGCACGCTCTGTGTTACTCCCACTCCTCACTTTCCTGTCGCCGCTATTGCATAGGATAAGGCACCTCCACTAGCAGTTGGGTAAGGTAGGTAGGTAGCTGATGGTGGTATAGCACCTGGTACTGTGCTGTGTCTACCCAAAGGTAGGTACATTTTCCTTTACGCTCACCTTTCCATCTTACCTTACCTTTCATTCAACACATCTCCAAAACCTTCGACCCTCCACTCTCAATCTCATCTTCTCCCTTTCATCATCCTCTAGGGACAATAACGATAGTGACAGGAGGCTTCCGCCCTCATTGACGTCGAATCAGCAAGAGGATCTTAGTTGTACCGAAACTGCCACCGAGAGGCGTCTGAGAAAGACGAGAGAGGAAAAAACAAAAAGCAAAAAAGAGACAACAACTTTCTTTTCAGTTCTCTCGCGCACCAGAAATATTTTTTAAATCCAATCTGCACACTTCTTGTGGTATTTTCTTTTCTTGCAGACACACAACAAACACAGCATAACACAGCAAGCACCGAGACAGAAGGAGGGAGACAGTATTTTGTCTCTCACCTGACTATTTCCGCACCCCCAAGGAAAGGAAGGAAAGAAAACAAGGGCCCCAGAAGTGACCCCCTCCATTTTCTTTTTTTCCCTTTCTCACCCCCAGTCCCAGTCCCAAGTCTCTCAAGCAAATCCACAATCCCCAAAATCCCCAGGCTCCATTTACGGTTGGGTGGTTCCTGGTTCCTCCCACGTCGTGGATCAGATTGGATCGGAGGTTCTTCCCATCCATTCCCTCCCTCGCTATAATTGTCGGCCTGTCCCGCCGCACTCTTCCCGCCCACGTCAGAGACCATTTTTACCCTCCTCCGCCTCTCGGGAACCATAACGTCCGTCAGGCATTGGATTGCGGTTCCAAGACCTCGTGGAATCTGCTGTCATCTCCCGCCGAGACACTCACTCACTCACTCACTCACTCATTCATTCTTGACTCGCAGCAGTCGGTCATCCCGGCGACTTGCAATCGGCACAAGACACGCGCGACAGGAAAAGGACAAGGCAGGACAGGACAGGATAGGACAGGATTTCAACGACGACTCGGATTAATTACTTGACCATCCCCTCTCCGATCCGCCTTGGTTCTGGTTCTGGTTTTGGTCTTGGGTTATTTCCACACCAAATGCTCTTTGCGCCTCAACATCCTCCAATATACTCAACTGCTTGCATTTGGTATCATTGCCGCTGACCGCATTTGCCCGTCTGCGGCCCTTTGCGCCTCAACATAGCATGGCCGACGATAGCTACCGAAAAGAGTATTCCCATCAGAGCCACCCAGACGACATTCACTCTCGACCACAGTCCCATTATCCTCCACCGCCGGATACCGCCCAGCGGCCCTCCGACGCACCTCCTACCAGCATGGCTACATCAGTCACTTTACCCTCTATTCATGACTCTCGCGGTTACGGCCCGCCGCCTGCAGCTCCAGGACGGGGCTATCCCGCCGACCCGCGATATGCGTCTCCCAATGCCGTCAACGGTTATCCACCCCCCGGCCAGCAGCCTCCGCCTGGCCAGCCGCAACAGTACCTCCCGCCTCTGCAGCCGCAGTCTGATCCCCGATCTTCAGCCTATCCTCCTCCTCCGCCAGACCAACGTGGTGGTTACTACGATGATCGTCGTCCTCCATACGGGCAGGAGCCGTATGGCTCAGATCCATACTATGCTTACTATCGCGGACAGCCTCCCCCCCCAGGCCCTCCGCCGCCAAATGGCCACCAGGGCTACCGTCACCTTGCCAGCGGTGTCTATGAGTACCCTCCAGTTGGACCTGGAAGTGCGCCCTCTTTGACTCAGGCAGCCCCTCGACAACGAACATCAATCGCCTGTCGATATTGCCGCAAGAGAAAGGTTTGTGGCAGGCGTGGTGCTTAGAAAAACTTTGTATAGTTGCTCAAAATTGCTAACTATTTGTAGATTCGCTGCAGCGGCTATCAGAGCGCTCCCGGTGGCAAGTGCCAGAACTGCGCCCGTATGAATCAAGAATGCATATTTCAACCAGTCTCTTCGTCGAGCTCGACAGCCTTTATCCCCGTATCAGCAGTCCCGGGAGGTGTCCCCCCAGGTACACAGTTGTTCGGTGCCTATGGGCAACCATTGGCGCCAGGCACTGTCCCGCCTCCACCGCCTCATGCTGCTTACCAGCATTCTAGTGCTCCTCCACCCCCAGGAAACTATTATGCGCCTGTTCAGTCGCCGACGGAGTCTTTTTCGTCTTACGGAGATGCAAGAACCGACGATGGAAGCCAGCTCGCGGGGCGACGTCGCCGCAGAACTTCAGAAGAACAAGACGACGCCTACAGACTGCCTCCTCCGCGAAGTGCCGTAGACGAAGACCCACGAAGAAGGTCTCCTGCTGAGTTCTCAAACCACAGCAGCCCTGGTGGAATTGGGTACCCGCCGTATCAGGGTGCAAGACAGAGCCCGCGAAACCCAACGAGCGGTACCTTACCTCAGGCTGCGACGAGTGGTAGCTATGCAGCTACTGCACCCGGCGGTCGATCTCCGACAGGCCAGAATGGGTCAAGTGGTGCGTCCACCCCCGCGAGACAGGGACAGCAGTCCCAAGGAGGAAATCAGTCGATCATGAGTCTGAGCAACTTGGTAGAAAAGAGTGACATCGATAAAACCATGATTGACAGGCTTAACCGACCCGCGCCTGGTCAACCAGGTGGACGACGAGATATCAGCCGTTAACGATATCATTTAAGCCAGAGTTGACGCTGCCGGACAGGTCAACGGGGAGGGTCGAAATTACATACGACGACGCTTGCCGACAAACCCGTCGGTTTCCGCAGGAAGGCTGCCGACAAGTCGATGACGATTGTTCTGTTTTTAATACCCTTTCCGATTCGATCCCACGCCTACATCTTCGTTGACCGGGAAGCGACAGGAGCGTGTCCTGAAAGGAGAAAAGAAAAAACAACAAGCGGAGGGGGAGCGCGATAACAATACAGGACGAGATGTCAGGACCTAGAAAAAGACGCGAGTTTGGCAACAAACAACCCCTCCGTACGGTTTTCATGTTTTGCGAAAGTCTTTTTTGTTCGGAATTTCAATTATGTGCAGTGCCCTTGGCAGATTGTTCATTTCTGGGGGGAGGAGGAAGATATTTTCTTGAAAAGGCAACCACTGCGAAGTTGTTGCATTCTTTTTAATCGGTCGGTCACTAAGTGTTTCAAGGAAAGACGGATAGCCTCACGGCACCATACGGGTTTGTTTTTATTCATGCTCATGCTTTGTAATGTTTCTACATTTGGGTTGGGTGTCTCATCTCTTCCGCTACTGTTGTCGGCTGGTAGATAGCAGTGGCAGTATGAACTTCCTTTGCGCTTTGGTAGCGGAAAGGGTGGCTTACGGAGAATGGATGAGTCGCGCGAGCGAAACGAAAGAGAAAAGCCAGAGGACGTTGGAGGGAGGCCAAGCAAAGGGTGCTCGACGAGACGAAACAACAAAACAGAGCTCAGGGCTACAGATGGAGAATGGCAAGGGATGCGTGGTGATTTTGAAGATTCCTGTTAACGTTGTTTTTTGTCTATGCAACCGAGAGTATCGTATCGTATCGCGATAGCCAAATTCCACCACGGTCACAGCTATTATTGTTCAGACTATTCATTCATGATGCTACTGCTATGTGAGATGTGATGGAAGGGACAAAAGCCATTTGTTTCTTGTTGTTTCTCGAGTCTGACTCTTGGTTTGTTTCTTGTTCCCGTCCAGCTTCGCCAGTGTCGGCTGCAAAGCCACTGTTGGTTCTGTCTCTCGACCTGGAGCCATTCATCGGCCACATTGCCATTCATCGGCCACATTGCCATTCTCCGCCTGCAGCTGTACCCGCAGGAAGCCAATCATCAGCTGTGCTGAAAGTGGACTTTGTGGTGTACTAAAATCAAGCCAACTTTGGATGTACATGTCAAGCAAGGATGGAGTTGGCAATTGGGAACCAAGTGTTGTCTACATTGTGTACCAAGAGAACAGAGGGTGCTTTAGAAGCGGAGACGCAAGAGTCAGAGAGGAGATGGGAGGGAGAGAGAAAAAGAGAAGCCTAGGATGGAAGCAGGGACCAGGGACTAGGGACTAGGGACTAGGGACTA
>JABCKB010001230.1:0-10320 GCA_013184455.1 Fusarium continuum
CCTAAGAGGGCTAGCTTTATAAAAATAAGGTTATTTAAGTTATTATAAAATTAATATTATACCTTAAAGCTATTAGTACTAATATTATTTTTAAGTAATTTAATACTTAGCTACTTATAGAGGGCTTTAAGAAAAATAGCCTTTTTTACTTATAAAGGTATTATTATTAAGTTAATATTAAATCTATTAATATATATAGCGGCTTAGGCTAAGTTATAGCCTTAGCTAATAATTATTTTTTTAAAAGCTTTTATTTTAAAGGTATTAATAAGAGATCTTATAGTTTTTTAATATTAAGGTAAAATATCTTAATAGAGGAAATAAAGATAGCTTTTTATATTTATTAAAAGAAAAAAGAAATATATAATATAAGTAAGTAAAAGGTTTCTTATAATATAAGTAAAAAGCTTATTATAAGTAATTATAAAAGTATTATAATATAATATTTAAATTATATATTAGATATATTATTTATAGCTATTACTATAGTAGCTAAAAAGCTAACTAGTTCTTGCGGCCCGCACTATCTCTAGAGTTCTTTTAAGTTATCACTCTACCTTAGGAATACAAGCTTAGTACCAGCTACCTCGTTTGTCAATCCTAGACCTCAGCAAGGCCAATAGGGTAGCTTTCTTGAGGAAAGGCTTCGGACATAACAGACTGCTATGATAGCTACTTAACTAATGGTGGCGTACTTAATCTTATTGGGCACTGTGGAAGTGCTGGATCTAGCGAGTGTTCAGGATTCATTTGAGCTTTCTTGTTGACCTGATACATGGAATCTTATTACTTGTGTAAGTGGCAGGCTGTCTTCAGTGACATTAACGTAAAGTGGCAATTCAACGCGGCACTGACGGGATTCTTCTTTGATACAGCATGCGGTGCAACTTTTCTGTGTGTAAATCATCAGGTTAGAAATCTTAAAGATCTTCCGATTGTCATGATTTTAAGGGATCCATAAGCCCAAGACTTATTTTACTAAGACCTACTTGTCACTTCGCGCATATTACCTAGATGATAGTCCCAAACTGCTTGGTCTTAATCCAAAAACATGGCTGAGATGCGAGCCAGATGCGAATCAACTGCCAATAGTCCAGAACGTTCAAGCTGATGTTTTAATTACGTTGTTCCTCGTGTCTGATTAAACAGACAAAGCCCAAGAGACAGGCTAAGTGGGATTTTGTGCCGCATGTGATCCTTGATTAAGACATGGCGGCAAGATAGGTTTGCAAAAAGCTTCTAGGTGGGTTTACTTCGTAGCTAAACTCTTGAATGGCGATGCCGAAATCAGATTAACGACAACAGGGATCCCAGCAGGATAGAAACACACCTTTAGAAGCTGACAGGAAATTGGCATTTGAGAGAATTACGCAATTCTTGGGGTCAAAGTTAAGTTTGGTTAATTGTAAAAAAGAATCTTAACGCCAGCGACCCGGTGGGTTGAGAACGAGTCGGCCCACGCTGACCAACCCTTTAGAGGAGGGGGGGTCGACGTGACTCCTCAGACCGGCGGGTATAGTCCTAAACTGATTCTCAACTGATCTCATTGTATTACTCGACTCTGGTGCTGGGCCCTCAAGACCACGTGGAACGCCTTGAATGAGATGGAACTCTGTCACAACATTTGCCTGCAGTGACAAGTGTAAGTATCAGCTCAAGTATCTCGCCTGTGAGATGCATAACCAGTAGCCTGGGCGCCTTGTACCGTCATAATTGTACCAAGCCTTGCCTCTCTGATGTAACCGGCGGGATTCACTCGTCCAGTAGGCTGACTGACTAGGGGTTCAAAGATCTTTGGCGTTTCGTGGGAGGCTGCCTGGTTAAGTAGGGGCTGCATATTGTCAACACGCGCCAACAATGAAGCAACAGTTCGGGACTGCCCAAAAGTCAGGCTCGCAGCCATACCTGGATTGTGAAATGAGCCTTGGAAGTTAGTAATCAGGCAAATTGCAATGTCTCACAAAACAGTTAACGCTAGAACCAGTCAAATGGCCACGATCTGCTTTCCCAGGCTTAGTGGCTGATAATCATTCCCAAAAGGATCACTTGGCAAGTCAGCCAAAAAAGTGACAGCCCAGCATGATAACCACTAATAGCGTTTCATTCTGAAGCCTGCTTTTCAGCCGCTGCAAGGAAATCAATATTCAGCGCCTCTCGACTACCAACTGCATAACACACGTATAGGATCCACACGAGATGAATTTCTGCAGTGGGTGGCCTGATAGTATAGAACCGAGCCGGCTCCTCATGTTTCTCAATTTCTTCAGTTACGAGTAATCCCATTTCCATTACTGCAATACTACTTACTATGCTTTTTACCAATTCTTTACGTCTTTCACTTGCTCTCCTGTTGCTGCTGGTGGCAGGGACACTTGCTGATGATGAAGACACCGATTTTCTCATGAATGTCTTCTCTGACCTTGGTCCGTAAGTTATCACTGCTATCAATTCTGCTCCTTACCCGACTGGTGCGAATTTATGATAACATGGACTCACACAATGCTCAAGGGTCCTCGCACTGTTTGGTGAGCAATTTGCCCGACAATTCCTCAGCGAAACCTTTACTTGGTACGACCATATCATTTTTGCATGTGTCCCATTGGGTATCATGACTGCGATCTCAGGGGCTATTCGCGTTCAAGGGCATAAGTTCCTCAAAGCCTTTATTGGACGTGCCCGCGAGAACAAAGCAGCAGCCGAGATTGAATACATGTCTTCCACCTCTTCCGAAGTCGCTGAACTTGTTAATGGAAAGAGTATTGTAAGGACAATGGGACAGCCCGATATTGCCCAGTTCATCGTTTTCCCTGATAGATTTCTCAAACGAGAAAAGGACATTAAGGAACAATCCTATGGTATTCACACCCTGAAGTCCGCGGTAGACGATGAGGTTATCGGGAAAGAAGGTAAGTTGTACTGATCGTGTATTTGTGTTATAGAAGCTAAGTTTAACGTTGAAGAATTTCGTGATGAGTTTGATTTGGCGGTTCAAAATTGGTTCAAGTCGTTCAAATCCCCAGACACTCGGACGAGAGATCTATATTGCAGAGAAGATGGAACGGTGCCATCCAGCTCTAGCGTCAAAACCGACGCCCCAAACAACTATTGGGAGTCTCTGAAATATCCCAATCTTCAGCTGAATATTGTGGGTGCAAAGATTCCATCAAAAAAGCGAAGCATTGAACTTCACCTGGCGGCTCTCCTTGCAATCGTTCTGCAAGTTTCCCTTCTCGTCATTGCCGTCGTGATAAGCTATCGCGTTCCAGGCTATGACTACCAACCTTGGGGGCTTCCCTGCTATCTTGGTGGCTCAGTTCTCCTTTCTATGGGTATGCTTGCATGCTCTGTTGCCATTGAGCAAAGTACGAAAGAGTTCAAGTGGAAGCCAACGATGAAGGTACCATCTACAACGCCATCGTTTTCTCCCAAACCCAAATTTCAGAATTCGCAGATGGATCTATTCTGGGTACAGCGCAAACAAAGAGTTAGCGATCAGGATTTCGACTCCTATGTGATATACTCCCAGAACAAGCCGTTTATTTCCACGTCCAGCCGACGGGAGGACATCGACCCCAAAGGAAATTCCAACCTGAACACATTGCCAGTCGACGAACCTCACAATCACTTTATTAATGGGATAGGACATCGCAGCCAACAAGAAGGGACAGGTGCAGATGGTTCCCCTAAGGATGGCCATGGATCCTGGAATTCAAGCTTTTTACCGATCGCTGCGATATTAGCTGGGGGCGCAGGGTTCACCGTCCAGTTTATTGGCCTCAGAGGTCTTCCGTGGCCTTGTGCTGTTGCTCAGCTTGGTGCTATCATAGTCATGGCCATAGTCAGAGCTCTGATTCGGCGAGGCTTGGTGGAAAATCCGAAAAAGTGCAGCGCACCTCCTCGGTACGAGCTTGACCTACTAGCTGTCCAGCTCGTTGAGTCTATAGTCAAATCGCGATCTTCCAATAATGTATTCAGACACCCAAACACATTTTGGTCTTGGGGAGTGGATACAGTGAAGCAGGGTCGAGAAAACGTCTATTCCTTTCGTCTTCCGCCGAACCAATATTCTCCTCGAAGGACAAGCTATCCCGTCATTTCGCAATCCAACAAACCGAACAAGGCAGAAAAAATCATGCTCGTTCGAAAGCGTTTGGGTGATCTTGTTCAATGGGAAACAGAGGCTATCAAGCCAGCACTCGCATTGACTCGATCAATTGAGCGATTCCTGAATACATTCATGCCAAAACAACCCAGTCAACAAAAGATTGTATGGGAAATCCCTTTCAGAGACCCTATGAATGGAAAAGAGACTGTGAAACTATCAATCAATAAGGAGAAGGCCCAAGGATACTGTTGGAAAATCGAAGCTGGTGAGGTTGAAGCCATTCTGTCGCTGTGGTTGGCTCACCTCGACACAAACAACAAATCGCAATCCCGAAGTCACAAAGATGTCGACTGGCAAAGGTCCAAGGCTGGTGTTGCCCTGGGAGTCGATTATTGCAGAATCCTCGGACCTTGTGATGATCATGGTGTGTTGAAACGTGACATTCAGTGGTGGGTGGGCGATCCAGTCGTAACAGACATTATGGTAGAGAACATACCCCACGAAGCACAAAACCAATCGCATACTGTAGCTACCATCCTGGAAGAGGCAAAGTACAAGTGCACCGACCCAAAGCATGAGAACATTGAGATGGTCATTGGCTTCATGGGGCCACTTCACGACAAGAAAAACCACAAGCTATTGGTACAACACTCTACGGCGGACTTGTCTACCATTGCCGCACAGCACTTATTCACCAATTTTATCTGGACAGTTGTGGATAACCATCTGCCTAAGGACTTTCTAGGTCAAGGCTCAATGAACAACACCTATGGTCCTGTAAGTGTCCAGCCGCCAGAAGGACTGGCGTTATCATCGAGGGAGCCTGACGCTGGCCGAAAACTGGTTCATGCAGAAATCACACGATTCACCCTCCATGCCGAGAAAGAAAGACTTGGAGCTATCGACGATATTCTCCTGTGCTTAATCCCAGCATTCAGTTCTAGAGACGTTCTACCGAATGAAGCAACTCTTCCACTTGACTTGCCAAAACTTGGAAACGGTGATCGAAATGGTTGGGCAAAAAAGGCTGAGAAGTACTTCGATCTTCTTGGGTACGTGAAAAAGAAGGATGAAGGCGATGCCCATGACTTTCTCTCGTTGACCGTGGTGGTGTCCGCGCTGGACTTTCTGTATCTGATGGCCATGGACAAGGAGAATATGGAATACCAACAGGATCGGCGATGTGGGACTGCCAATGCTGAGGCAAAAAAACCTAGCAAGGACTCTTACGACAAGCCCATTGGCTCAATCACGAACTCCAAGTCTTCCGGAGGTTTGCGAAAACTGTTGGACCATCTTTCGAGGGTCTTCCCAGATGTTTTACAAAGGCTTTGGCCATTCTACGAGCTCCAGGGGCGCCAGAGTGGCATTTCAGAACTCAAGAATCTCTGCGAAACGAAGGTCCGTAAAATCAAGTGGTCATTGAAGACACCCGCGACTCGGGAGGTGATGGACTTTATGGACCAGATCCACTTCACCAGCTTCCACCGAGAGGTTTCCGCGAAGCGCCAGCTTCATCTGCGACGATTACGAGGTTTGTGGTCATTTGGATTCAGTGGTCCAGTACTAACCGTTGTTTAGAAACGAATTCTACCAAGAGAGACATTTTCGGCTGGACGGCTCTGCACTATGCTGCCGCCATTCAAGACCTCAAGATTGTCAGAGAGTGTCAAGATGACGGCGCAACGGAAAACCAGGATCGCTATGGCCTGAACTCCTTTTTCCAGGAAAATAACCCAAAGAAATGGTGGTTTGACAATTTCGACAGGAGCCCAATTCACATAGCCTCCCGGGCTGGAAATGCAGAATTTCTTAAGGAGCTACTGGCAAGCCTGTCAGCCGATGAGGTGAAGTCCGCCTTGCAATCGAAAGGCAAGGACAAAATGACTCCCGTGCACCTTGCCATTGGCGGAGATCATGTAGACTGCATTAAGATCTTTGTCGAGTCTGGATATTTGAAAGGACTCCAGATGCAGTCTGATGCTTGGAAACGGAATCCAGTTCACTATGCTATCGCTAAAGGAAGCTATCGGTGCTGCCTCGAACTCCTCAATGAAAAGGATTTCAATTTCAACCCCAACTCCGTCGATGTCCTTGGAAAATCAGTCTTTTCCTACCTTGATGAGAAGGACGATGAACAGAAGACGATTGGGAGAGTGCTACTCGAAGAACACTCGTCAAAATTCAAAGAAAATGATCGCGAAGGCCAATCTGTCTGGCACCATGCTATCAGATTCCTGGATGAATATTCAATGCCTAAATTGAAAAATCATCACAAACCTGTCATCAATTCGAGGAACAATGACAATGAAACCCCACTACATCTCGCGGTGAGATCCGAGAACCGCTACTTGGTCAAATGTCTTCTGGATCTCGGTGCGGTGCCGTACATCAACGAATTTAAGGACAAATCTCCATTGATGCTCGCCTGTTCCCTTGGCCAAGTACAGATAGTCCAGACCATGGTACAAGAGCATAAGCAAGCGGCCAGAGATGAGGATAAAGGGGGAAATACTTCCCTGCACTACGCAGTCCAGTCCGAATGCTGCGGGGACGAAGCCTGCGAAGAGATTGTGAACTCGCTTTTGAGAGTCGTCAAAGACGTCGACGTGAAAGGCGAACAGGGCCGCACGCCGCTGCATCTTGCATCGAAACAGTGTAGAAGTTCGATCGTCTCTATTCTCATCAAATCTGGCGCAAAACCTACTGCTAAGGACGACGCCGGTCAAAATGCACTTCACTACGCAGTGAAGTTTTGGCCAAGCGAGGGAGAAGAGTCTGCAAAGAGAATGAAGGATATTGCACAGAAACTTCTCAAAGCATCGCCTGATTGTGTGGTTTTGCCTGACCATAATGGATTTTCACCTTTGATTCAGACCTGCAGGAAAGGCAAACCGCTCGATTTCATTTCTCAGGTAGTTGAGTTATCTGAACAGGAAGGCTCCGCGATCGACCTCAACGCAGGGGATACTCTATGTGACCAATCTCCCCTTTCTTGGGCTTGTGAGTTCGGCAACAATGAGGCTGTCGAGCGATTACTACAAGCAACAAAGGTGGAGCTAAATCAGAAAGCCACAGGATTTCCCAACTTGACGCCTCTCGAAGTTTCCCTGTATTTTCGAAACAATAAAATTGTCGGAATGTTGCTTGACGATGATAGAATCACCCAGAGCCTCGACATGGTCGGTGAAAACGGTTCTAGTCTTCTGGAGTTTGCAGCCGAACAGTCAGATAAAGAATGTCTTACTACATTACTTTTGCACGAGCGCACAAAATCCGCAATGTTCTCAACCCCTAATTGGGAAAATATCATCCTTGAGCATGCAACCAGGGTCGATCACAAACACGTCTGGGCCGAATGGGAGAAAGCTATCCTTGATGCGAAAAAGGGCGTACAATTTCCTATCTGCAAATTGGCTGAAGCTGGCCGGGATCAAAGCATTTTATTACTTGCTCAAAACGGGCGGAGTATCTATGAACTCGATGAAGACGGGTGGACACCTGCAGACATAGCCGGGAGCCACGGTCATAGAAAGCTTCAGGAATTCCTTCTTCAACACGATCCTGAAAGAGGCGTCGACACGGATCGATACCGAAAACCGTCAACTTTCATTAATCTTTTCAAAGGATCGGAGCTTAAATCATCAAGCTGTCCTGCACACCACGAGTGTCCCAATCTCATCTTAGGTTGCCATTACTGTGAAAGGGCATGGCTATCTTGCTGACATTATAAACTAGACATCAAAATCCTTGAGGGAGACTATCCTTCAAAGCACTTTTGCTATTTTCGCACTGAAGGAGCAATTCCTCCAGGTGGAGATTTCTTCTATTTCGAAGTAGAGATTCTTCGTCCCTTACAGAAGAAGTAGGTACCATGAAAGCCTCCTGACTCAACATCTTACGTGCAATTTTTTAAAATTACAAAATAAACTTCCCATCTAATAATATATTATAGGGAATGCGCCGTCGGCTTTTGTCACTCAAATGTTCCACGAAACAAGCTTCCTGGGTGGCACAAAGGGTCATTTGCGTATCATGCAGATGATGGTGGGTTTTATGTGGAGGAAAGATATCTTGTTGATCCTGAACCAAGCGACAAAGCTTTTGATCAAGGAGATGTAGTAGGCTGCGGATTGGATTTTAAAACTGGACAAGGTTATCGCACTTGCAATGGAGAGTTTCTCGGCTATAGTAAGGCAACTTTCTTGAAATTAAAAGCACATACTGACTTGTGAACAGGTCCGAAGGTCAAGGCTCAAGATCTCACGAAAGGCAAACTCTATCCTTGCATTGGAGCTAGGGTCGATAGCAAAGGAGATGAGTTCCGGATACGAGTTGCCCTCCAAACTTCCGTAGCACACCCGTTTCTCTACAAAGGGCCATATAGCAAAATTTCTCAGGAGGGAAAAGAGCCCGATTTGGATGGAAGAGTTTACGAAGAATCCCAATCAGCCCTTTTGCCATGGCTTCACAGCAAGGGCGAAGATTTTTGATTATAAAACATGTCTACTTTATGGGTGTTATATAAGTGCAAATCTATGGAGGCTTTGTGAGATCTTTTAATAAACAAGCTAGCAGGCTTGCTTAAGAATGATTACCAGAGACGCATTATGTTTCCGGGTTTTAACCAATTACTACATAGCCCTTAAATTTTTGAGCATGGGTATAATACTCTGTAATAAGCTGGCTTATTGTCATCCCAGAACACTGATTATCAACACGAAACTGTTAGGACGATACGATCTAAAACGGGGACAAGTTATCCGCTTGGTATTTGCATGCTGGGAAGAACTTTTCGATAATTAATAATGTCGTTAAGTTAGCTCCAGCGAGTTTTGACTATGAAAGGTTTGTACCAGTGTGTTCTTTTGGTGCCCAAACTTTTATGCTACTTAACAAATCCAAACCCAACGTGCACTGAAACATAACCCTGCTTTCCGCATCAAATGTACCAAAGACCAAGTCGTGAAGTTTTTTTTTTTAAATACAGTCAACTTTGTCCTTTGGCCGTCGAGTAAGTCGCTTGCGGGTGACGGCAGATGGCAGACATTCTCTTTCTAGGCGATGACACCTCTCACAACTTTTCCCTAGCCCTCTACTCATGGACTAGCGTTTAGGCTTAGAACACCCTAGACAGGCGTGTCTGTACGGAGCAAGTTCATGTTCATGCCTGTGGGGATTAAGGTCGGGGAAGACACCAGAGGACGTCACGCAAGGGAAATTAACCTCTCCAAAGTCTTTCACTAACAGCTCGTGAAAAAGAAAAATAAGCAAAAGTGATATGATGCTACGGTTGGCGGGATATTCAAATGTTCATCCCGCCAGCAGTCATTGAGTCTTGGTTGTTTCATGAGAGAAACTTGTGTGGCTTCTGGCCGTGCTCAATTAGCGCAGATTGAGTGACAAGAGCAAAGACTCAATGCACTAAATCATACGTAAGAAAAACAAGGTCTTTACCAACCTGCTATTTAGTCGTGTGCCTGATGTGCTCTGTATGTTCTGATCACAAGGTTAAATGCTCAAAGCTTGGAATTCAGGGCCGCCAATTAGTCTACATTGATTGACAGCTGATTTTCCATTAGCATATGAAATGTGTGCATTATATTACCTACCAGACTTGTAGATCAAATGGCTGCTTATTCTAGACTAATCATCACTACGGAGTAGGACCTGGCCAGGCAGGCTTATCAGCTTATTCACTTTCAAGTTTCTGACATGATCAAAGAATGCCTCGTATAGGTTGTCTCAGAACCAGCCACCTTTTTCTTAGACGACAAGTGCATTAGTCCCATATACGAATGTAGCCAGGTCATTCCCAGTTGTTGCAGAATGATTGCAAGGCTCTAGACTCGATATCCTTGAGATGCTCAATGGCTGACGTGGTTCCAGATACATCAAGCTTGATCCAGTTCCAAATAAAAACAATTCTTTGGTTATATTGATTAGGTGTTTGGAGGTACGATTGCACTTTACAGTTCGTGATTAGGGCCCTTTTCCTCATTGGGCCTCAAACTCAGCAAAGACCTACGCTTCTGGGGCCTTTGGGAAGAAACTATTAACATTCGTTTTGTGGAGAAATCATTGTTAGGCTGACAGGTCCGGAGTCTGGGGTTACGCCGATGACCCTTGCCTTTGCGCCTAATCTACTTGCTAACGTAATTGACCACTACTCCGCCTGCCCCCCTACTCCGCCCACTTAGGGATAATCTTAATAC